>JAKTPV010000066.1:0-84172 GCA_030556335.1 Myxozyma vanderwaltii | reverse complement strand
AACACCTATGATTCCAGCGTGGTCTCCCACCGCAGTACTAAATAGGCCCAAACAGAGTTGACAAGGCTAGATCAAACGGGTTAGAGTACTTTTCTATTGGTATGGTCGCAACTTGACAAATACTGTACCTGAGCAATGATAAGCCTTTGCAAACGACAACTCTACCCAGCCTGTTCTCGCTTGACAGCTTAGTCATATATCTCCAAAATGTAACCAAAAACACATGTTACAGTAAAGACTGTTTTGAAAAATAGACGCCATACCACAAAGTTACAACAGTGGTGCTATGTATTATAGCTGACAGATGAGGTGCTACGCCTTGCAACAGAAGGTTTGAGAGCAGAGGGTGTTTTGCCTGACACTGAGAATGACACTGAGCTAATATCTGATTGATTCGCAGAACGTGCGTGAGAAGTGGCACAGAGCCGACTACAAAAGTCAGCATACACGCGTGCCTAACTACTTTGCTTTATCATACACTTCAGAGAAATAGGCAGGCAGGCAGGCCTTGCAGAAATGCCTGGCTGTAGCGTAATTAACGCGTCATGGATCCAGCAAGGGCGGAGACTGATGGTGAGCCGCACGTTATTTCGGACGCGTTGCCTACGCGTGACGTGAGTCTACTTTGTCAAAGCAGACCGAGACAGCATGTTTGGGTAAGCTTATCAGAGTGTGACAGGCACTTTTTCCCTTGTTAGAACATCAGGGCAGGGTGTGGTGAAAACAGGAATTGCTGACAGACTATTGGTCCCTTGTTCTATTATTAGGCTTCGTGTTAATATCTGCAGTGTCCACGACGAAGCGTGAACGTGGCTACTGGTTCCTTGTTCATTGCGTATAATCCTGACTTCAAGTTTGCCAGATGATTCCGAACGAAGGTTTTGATGAGCCAAATATAAAAAGGGGGCTGACCACCATTTCCTCTTCCTCCGCTACCCATCACTCCCACGACAGTTGCACTTCGACACTGCTCACTCGTCCCAAATCTACTTTGCCCATGTCCATGCCCATCGCGCCCTGCTCGATTCCTCAGACATATTTGAGTAACACGCCCTACTATGATTTCTATATTCCCGCAGGTAAACCCATTTTCCTTGTTCTGGCCTATCGCTGACTTCATTCACCTTGCCTGTAGACTTTTCGATCTACCTTGCCATCCATCTTGCCATCCATCTTGCCATCCATCTTGCCATCTATTGTGCTATTTACCTTGCCATCTATGTGCCATTTACTATGCGATTTACCGTGTCATTTACTCCGCCATTTACCTTGTCATTTAATATCCCATTTATTACGCCATTTACTATATTATTTGCTGTATCATTATTGCTGTATCGTAGTCAAATTTGGCAAGAAGCCAAATATCTAATACCCAACACCGAAGACTCAATACCAAACACCAAATACCGAATACCGAATACCAAATACCAAATACCAAATACCAAATACCAAATACCAAATACCAAATACCGAATACCTATACAGAATAGAGAAATAGACAAATAGACAAATAGACATATAGATATATAAACATATAGACATATAGACATATAGACATATAGACATATAGACATATAGACATATAGATATATAGACATATAAACAAATAAACAAATAAACAAATAAACAAATAAACAAATAAACAAATAAACAAATAAACAAATAAACAAATAAACAAATAAACAAATGAGAAAACTGGGAAAATAAAAACGCCCTGCTTAAAGTAAAGATCGTGCGGTCATCTTGGTTAATTGTGGGTGCAATACGGTCAAATTGAACTTACTAGCCATCATATGCACCTTTTTGCGAGACCTTTTACTTAAGATCTAGTCGTGGCCTCTATCGGCTAGGTATTAAACTGAGTTGTAGTCTTATAGTAAACTGAAAACTACACAGCGCTCAATTTAGAACTAAGAAGGCAAAATGCCAACTGTGTTAAAAGAAGCGCGTTTTTCATGTGATTGCGATAGCAGCGCGACACAGGCGACTAGCATACGCATGCGATTCAGCTACTTCATACTGCTCTTACTTGAAAATTAACATTACGAGAAATTTAAAAAAAAATCTACCCACCAAAATTCCGTCTTTCAAGTGCGATCGAGGGCGACGGGAAACGATTTGGAAACAAAGGTCATAGAGTAGTTACTTGTAAAACACGTAAATTGCCTCCAAGAGTGTAAAGCTTTTAGAAAAATGGCGCTAATTGCTGATTGTTCACAAAAATCTTGTCGGATCAGTGTAATACTTTTGTGCATCCTAAAAAGCCATGTTTTTTTGTTATACAAACCTATATATTCTGTAGAAAACACCAACCCGCCAAGTAGCTTATTGAGCAAAGCAGAACCCCTTCGTCAAATCTTCCTTTTAAATTCTCCGCGCAATCGCCAGATTTCCTAATATTTTAAAGGATGATAAAAGCACGGCAAGCGGTCCTCTTTAGTAATTATAACATAAGGGGTGTCCTGTTGTCGTTTCCAAGTGTGATATGCGTTAGCTTAGCCAATTTAAAAAGATTTATGAGTTGTCAAAAAGACTCTTTATATTGCCATCAACTTGGCTTTAAACTCTTATTCTGCAAGCTTCATTGAATATGGCCATGAAAGCAAAAAGAAAATGCGGACGTTCGGGGAAAGTTTGTAAGACAGAGCAAACGCTGATTTAGAGCGAGAACATTTAGCATGCATTTATCGAGATTTAATTTGCCGCTTTTTTCGTTCGCCTACTTGGCAGAACTCCGTTTGTATTTGTATACACGTTGATATAAAGTCGCGCCAGAAGGTGCAAGTGGGTAAAGAAGGAAACCACAAGTTGCAGATTACAGATTATTTTAATAAGCTGACGCCTTTCACAATAACGTACCATAACAAATAAGGCCGATGCGTAGAACAGAATAATAATATAAGGGAGGCCCCGGCTACATAATTGCTTTTGATTAACTGAGGTTAACTGGGGTAGACCCGAGATTGTGGGGAACAATCAGAGTTCAGGCGGCTTAGACAGTTTGAGGAACTGCTCTGAACAGTGTCATGAAGCCGACACTAAACAAGGTCGCGAAATTCCGAGCCTGTTTCTGCTGTCGATCTCCGCAGTGAAATTTAACTGCGCCAAAATTTTATTATACCGGCTCGCTGTTGATTAGCAATTCTGGCCAATGACTAAGAGGCGGATCGATCAGGCCGACAGAGCAGCGATTGCGCTCAAATATGCATACGTCCGAACGAACTGGCAGTGTATTTTGTTACACAATCATTGTTTGATTCAGTAATGTGCTGAATTGCACTGATAACATTGCACGCGTATGTCTAGTCATCACAGGTACAATCCGTCGCACGATCGAAGGGCCGCATCTCGCTCTAGTTAACTCCCATAAGCTGCAAGCACAAACAGCGCGCAGTTTCTCAGCAATGCTTATGGACCATTGAGCGATTACCAGCCAAACAACTCACCTATCGACACTGATTCGGCGTATGAAAGCCCGTGGACGACCACCTGTGGCCTTCTTTGCTGAGTTAACGCCCGACATTTATACTTGGGGTAGGGCTACGTGCCGCGTATCTGGCGGCTGCATTCGAGTCTAGTCTCACTGGCTGCAGGCGGAATTACGGCCCGAACAGCCATTCATCCTCCATATATGAGTGCATTTCCCCGCCTGGAATCTTTGCGGAACGTCGCCCTCACTCACATCTACAATGCCTACTTCGTTCTCAAAACTTGACGTCGAATCGACGCTCAAGCAGCTCTCCAATGACGAAAAGATTGGACTTCTCTCAGGTATACAGCGTCGATGTCGCGCGTGTTCGAGTGTCTCTGGGCTAACGCAGATGTTTCCGCAGGTATTGATTTCTGGCACACCTACCCCGTTCCCCGTCTCGGTGTTCCTTCTCTTCGCTTTTCTGACGGCCCGAATGGTGTCCGTGGTACACGCTTTTTTAATGGTATCCCTGCTGCTTGTTTTCCCTGCGGAACAGCCCTCGGCGCATCTTTCGACGTCGAGACCCTCACGGAAGTCGGTCGCATGATGGGCAAGGAGGCAAAGGTCAAAGGTGCCCACGTTATCCTAGGCCCTACAATCAACATGCAGCGATCTCCTCTTGGTGGCCGTGGCTTTGAGTCCTTTTCCGAAGACCCAGTTCTCGCGGGATTGGCTGCTGCTGCTGTGATCAACGGTATCCAGGAAACTGGTGTAGTCGCTACTATCAAGCACTTTATTGCAAACGATCAAGAGGATGATCGTATGGCTTCCGACTCTATTGTTAGCGATAGAGCTATGCGTGAAATTTACCTTAAGCCTTTCCAACTTGCTATCCGTGATTCAGCACCAAAGGCTCTTATGACCTCCTACAATAAAGTCAACGGCACTCATGCGAGCGAGAACAAATTGTATCTAGATGATATTCTTCGGCAAGAATGGCAATTTAAAGGCTTAATTATGAGTGATTGGTTTGGAGTTTATTCTACATCTGAATCTATCAACGCCGGTCTTGATATCGACATGCCCGGCCCAACGGGATTCAGGGGCCCCTTAGTTGGTCGAGCACTTAACGCGCGCAAGATCACGCCTAACACTCTTAATGCTCGCGTTCGCAAGGTCCTTGAACTTGTAAACAACTGTACTGAGTCTGGTGTTGCGGAGAATGCATTGGAAGGAACTAATGATACTCCCGAGACCACTGCTTTGCTGCGCAAGATAGCTGCTGAATCAATCGTGCTTATGAAGAACGAAGGTGGAATTCTTCCTCTTAGTAAGAGTAAGACTACTGCCGTCATTGGACCCAACGCAAAGGTTGCCACTTTTTGCGGTGGTGGATCAGCTTCTTTACTTCCTTACTCTGTAATTGCTCCTTTCGATGGAATTGCATCACAGCTTGAGTCTACTCCCGAGTTTTCCGAGGGATGCAAGGCTTTTAAGTCTATGCCAATTATTGGAGCTAATACTACTACCCCTTCTGGCAAACAAGGTCTTGAAATTAAGTTTTTTGTTGAACCTGATACTGTGCCAGACAGAGAGGCCATCGAGACAATTGACCTTAAAAACGCAAACATAATGCTGATGGATTATGCCCATGAAAAGATCAATTTGGATAAGCCATACTATGCTGAAATTACGGCCTACTTTGTTCCTGAGACATCAGGGGAATACCGGTTTGGTTTAACTGTTTGCGGAACAGCAAAGCTATATGTTGACGGCAAGGTTGTTGTTGATAATGAGACCGTTCAGCGCCCTGGAGAAGCATTTTTTGGATCTGGATCTCAAGAAGAGACTGGCTCTTTATTCCTGAATGCTGGCCAGAAGTATGAAATCAAAACTACGTTTGGCAGTGGCATCACATCGAAGCTTAATCTATCGCAAGCCTCGCTTCTTGGTGGTGGTGGTGTTCTTATCGGTCTTTCTTCTCAATATGCAGCTGACGAAGGTATTGCAAATGCTGTTGCTGTTGCTAAAAAAGTTGACCAGGTCATTCTTTGCATCGGACTTAACAACGATTGGGAGTCTGAAGGTTATGACAGAAAAAACATGGCTCTTCCTGGTGCTACAAATGATCTTACAAAAGCTATCTTGGCTGCCAACCCCAACACTGTAATTGTTATGCAGTCCGGAACTCCGGTTGAAATGCCATGGATTGACGAAAGCAAAGCGCTTATTCATGCTTGGTATGGTGGTAACGAGACCGGTAATGCAATCGCTGATGTGTTATTTGGTGATTTCAATCCTTCAGGAAAACTTCCATTATCTTTCCCCATCAAGGTTCAGGACAATCCTGCTTTCCTCAATTATAGATCCGAGAATGGACGGGTGCTGTACGGCGAAGAGGTATACATTGGATACAGATACTACGAATTTGCCGAGAAAGATGTTCTTTTCCCCTTTGGCCACGGCCTTTCCTACTCTAACTATAAAGTCTCCGATGCAAAGATTTCCATTGAAGGAGCCTCCGAGACTCCCTCTAATGCCGCAGAGTTGGGATTAGTTGTTGTTACTGCGAGCGTAAGCAATACATCTGGCCCAGCAGGTGCTGAAGTTCTTCAGGTTTACGTCTCAGAGGCAAAGCCGATCGTCAACCGTCCTGTTAAAGAGCTTAAAGGATTCACTCGCGTCGAACTTGCTGCTGGTGAGACAAAGACAGTTACCATCTCCTTCAGCGTCAAAGAAGCTACTGCTTATTGGGACGACGTTGCCAGTGCATGGATCGCGCAAAGTGACAAATATACAGTCTACCTTGGCACCAGCTCAGCGGCTGTGGAAGAGGTTGGACAGTTTGAGGTCGCAGAGAGTATTCACTGGAAGGGTTTGTAGTTGGATTATATTATTAGCGAGACTGTCCTTTGTTATTTGATAGAAATTTCATGTGTGAAAAAGGGTAGTAATTTTTCTATTATTTACAGCGCAAGTAAAAGATATATAAACTGGTAAAAATAAAAAACACCAAAGGCACAAACCAATAAAGCAAAATGAAGATAACACCGTTATATAAAATAAACCAGAGAATTTTATATATATAAATAAAGAAAAACAAAGACAAATTATACAAAATGCAACTGTTTTACTACTGCATACGTTTGTGTTGCAATGCAATAGCAGCCTCCCACCGCTTCCTGGCCGCAATTCTATCTTTTCTAATAGCAGCTAGTTCAGTCTCAGAAGTCCATCCGCTCTCCTGCAGTCGATTCTCAGTAGCCTCAAAAGCTTGATCTTCGACCTTCATATTTTCATATAGCATAATTAATTCTTCATCTTCTTGCGTTAAAGAAGTCGTAGCTGATGTTGATCCAGATTGTGAACGGTCGCCCGAAGAGGTGTCCAACATCATATGCGATGGAGCAGTTCCTGATTCTTGAATCCTTAATTGAACTTGTAATCGTCGATGTAACTGCTGTGCTTGAAGTAATGTCCCGCTGCCGCTGTTTAATATCGTTGTTTGTAACTGTGTAGGGTCTGTAGCCAGATTTATGCCCATGGTTGAGCACGAGGAAGGTTGAGAGCCGGTAAATGTTCTGGTCGGTGTAGAATTACTTGTCACACCGGCGCTACTTCCTTCGCTTATACTCTCGGCAAATGTCTGGATAGGGGTAGGTGATAATGGAGTTTGTATGTCACATAGTTCGGGAATTGTTGATGCTCGCTTTCCGGCTAAGGGGGACGGAGGGATAGGTGGTGAGGAAGACATTATTGCTGACATTGCAGCAGAGGCTGCTAAAACACCAGGGCTTGCCACTGTTTGCGCTGAATAAGACTGTACGGATGTGAATGATGATGGAGTGGCAATAGCGTTAGGCGACGGCATGATATTTGGGGATTGCGTGGAACTTGAATTGTGGTGATGAAGATGATGATGATGCGAAGGAGAGCTGGTTAAACTCCGATGACTAGGCGAGGCAGGAGGGAGTAGTGGTGAGTGCCGGCTGCCTGGTGTAGAGGGCTTCCGACTCAGGTCGTTATTCTTATATTGAGAGGCAAAATCTCCAGTTTCTAGATTCGTATTTGAGACAATATCAATGTCGAAATATCCATCACTCCTGACTTTACTAGTGGCGGAAGTAGCAGGACCGACAATAATTGAGGCTGAAGGAGATGTCATTGACAGCGACATTGACGATGTTGTTATAGGTGCCGACATTCGTCTCTTTAAACCAGCCCGAATTTTCGCAGGAACAAACTTTTTGAATATAGCTTTACTGAGTTGCGCGGGCGACGAACCAGCTGATGATATAGAGGTCGAAGACGGCGTAGAGACATCTGGGCCAGCTCTAGAGTTATTGAAGTCGTACTCCCCCGAGAGCAAAGTTGCGGAGCTAGTAGGACCAGAACTGAGTCTTTCGTCAGAAAATGCATCCGGATCAAGGAAGAACGAATTGCCATCGGCACCGCTTGCCGGATGACGCATAAGTATCGAAGCAGCAGCAGCAACCGAGACATCGTCGTCTTTGTCGTCGATAATGTTATCGATCAGCTCGCCGGTAGGAATATTCGAGTAGTCGAGCTCGCAGCTGTGGGTTTTAGTTCGTGGAGGGGCGGTCTGCTCAGAAGGAGTGAACTCTTCGGGAGGAGTCATCAATTGAGCCTGCTGTTGTTGGTAGATAGCTGAAGGAACAGTTTGGAACTGCTGCTGCTGAGCTACTTGTTGCTGTTGCGGTTGCTGTTGCGGTTGCTGATGCTGCTGTTGCACATGCTGCACATGCAGGGCCGGAGAGCTGATAGAAATGGAGTGCGACTGCTGCCGCCGAGGCGCCTCGCGGGCGACACCCGCAGGTGATATGGGTATGACGGGCGCGGGGAAGTACGATGGTGATGGCGAGGGCGATGGCGAGGGCGAGGGCGGGGTGGGAACGTTGCGGGTTCCGGGTGCGGCAGCGGCAGGTGGCGGGCCCGCTAGCGCAAGGGACGCCGGCTTGTGTTTGCGCAAGGGCGCTTCAGACATGCGCAGGAGGAGGAGGAGGAGGAGAAGAAGAAGACTGCGGGCAACTTGGGGAGCGTCGGTGGGGAGGAGGAGAGCAGCGATGTGGGAGCAAGAAAGGAAGCGCTCGAGCAGAAATTTTGGCAGTGGCCGAGACGGACTGTAGAAATCCTGTCAGGTGGTGGCTGTTTAGGCGGCGCACGCGTGTCTGCGGGCAATTTGTGCACCGGTCTGGCCTCCGCGACCGCACCTTATCGAAACTCGGCCCTTTCTTCTTTCGTGCTACCGCGCCCAACCTTGTGCAGCCTTCCAGACTCTGCTGCGGCTGCGGCTGCGACTGTTCAGGCGCGTCCTCGACCTCGTCAGAGGCCTCGCTGTGGAAAGAATGACCTTACGTGACAGCCCACCTGGCGCACCCATTACATTACATGCGAGCTTTGCTAGTGGCTCCACGTTGGCCCTTCACAGAGCCGGTCCTCCGCCATCGCCATCCCATTACCCGCGTCTCGTCCCAGCTACGGACCATCAAACCAGGCCTCTCGCCTCCTCTTGCCAGTGCCCTCTACCGGACGTGCGTCGAGGCGGCACAGGCGCAATGCCAGCTAGCATTGCCGCGCTGCTGTGCTCTCGCGAAGCCTTGGCTCGTTTACTATAAGTGTGCTACTCACTAGCTCATCACCTCCTCTCATTGTAAATCTGCAGGTATATTACCTCTAAACGACCCACTATGCAAACCCTGTTTAGCTTCATCATAGCTCTATTCCTCTTGCTAATCCATCACACTCGTAGCCAGATCCTTTAATCCACGCAAAGCGTCTCCAAAACTCTTACTTTCGATCGAGCTGCGTCGCCCCTCTACATAATGCATCGCCTCACCGTAGCTCACAGGTAACACCGAAACCGTCTTGTTCTCCACAAAGTAGGTATACGTAAACGATCCGGAGTCTTCGGCCGTGCCGTGCTGAATATCCCGCACCGTCGAGTCGACGCGCACTTGCACAAAAGTCCCTGCCGGCGAACCAGTGGGCGACTTTGGCTTGTGCTGAGTGTATGCAACTGTAGCCGTCAGGTAGAGCACCGAACCGACAGGCACCGGCGATCTGAAAGTAGTCTGATCCAATGAGATAAAATGAGGCATTCCATGCGTAAATGCTGCTGCACAGCAGTATGCAAGCTCAAACGTCTGTCGAAGCAAATATCCACCAAAAATCATGTAACTGTGTCGGTTGCGGTATTGGGGTTGCATCAACATCGTCGAGCGAATAGATGTGTCCTGCATCTTCTCAACACCCTTTGGAAGTTCCAAACCAGAGTTGGGGTCCTCGTATGCCTTCTGTCGTAACCACATCGTGTGAATAATCTCGGCCTCCTCTGCATTGGGAGGTGAGGCAAGTAATCCGCCGAGCTTAGCTGCACGCTTCTTTGCAGCGTTGTACTGCTCGGCGCGAGCAAAGATCTGTTTTTCGGTCTCGTTTCGACAGATTAATCTGTTAACAGGGAAACTCTTGCCCGTAGTCGGATGTCTGGCGACAAAAGTGAAATTTGCGACCAAAAAAGTCTCATTGTCCTGTATCGTACGGGCCTTGATCGTAATTTCCATTGACGATCTACCAGTCCAGGTAACATTTCCGCATAATTCAATATCAGATAACACAGTCAAGCGCTTAATCAAACTAATACGGTCAACTGAAGCGGTCACAATCGTGGGATCTGATGGTGCGCAGTGCTTATAAGCGATAACTCCGGCTAACGAATCTAAATCCTGGAAAATCTGTCCAATTCTATTATTAAAAATTAAATCAGCTTTGCAATTCTTCAAATTGAATTATAAAAATTTAAACGTGAATCAATGAGCATACCTCATTCTGCCAATCGAGTTAACATATGAATCCATCAACCACTTATCCTCTTTAAACGGGAGTTTGATAGAAGTATAGCTGTCATCCATAGTTCTATCCACGATTTCAGGAGCGCTATCATTGTTAATGAGAGAGGAAACGCTAGCTGGTCTTCCTTCTTCGCGAGCGTGAAGCGCTTCGAGCCACGTCACAGTCCTTCTCATCGGCGAAGCAGGCGGTCGATTGGCCTGGGGGATAAATAGCTTAGCAGCGGTCGCACTAAAGCTGCGAGCATGAGATGTTCGCAATAGCGACGACTGTAATGCTCGACGCATTGCTATGAATTTTGTAGCCATTTTGTCTGCTCGTTGCTAGTATGAGCAATCTGTTGAAAGTGTATATATTCTGACTGCGTGAAATCCAACTCACAGATAAATCAGGTATTCTATCAGATTCCCAAATGCTAGCTTCGTCTTGAAAACACAGAAGAGAGTAGATAGGTATCTTTTACAAGAACGATGCGGTGGACTTGCTACGACTTTTATAAACAATCTGCCACAGGCGCGCAGCAAAATAAGTTTCCGGTTTAGCTATTCCGTCATAAGCGGGAGAACGAGTAGCCGACATCGGAAGCACGGTCTCCCGACGCAGTGCCAGGCCTTTGTTCCGTGCCGCAGTTCACGAGCCGACGCTTCCACAAATTCCAATAATTCCATTAATTATTACTGTGGAATAATTATTGTGTTCGATGTCGAGTGTTTGGTGTGTATTTGATGTGTAAGGAAGTTGTGGCTAAACTGTCCCTGTCGCGTGGTGTTTGAACGAACGCCTGCGCGGCGAACGCGGCGCCCTTCGCGATGAGCTCTTGTGCTTTGCGCGCAAGAGCTGGACTTTGTTCATCCCTGGCTGTAGATCAGAGGCTTAGAGCTACAAACTGGTTTTGGCTGTATGGGTGTTGACTAGATGTTACCAAGTACATACGGCTCTTATTCCGAAGTAGATGTTCCTGGAACGGGATAACCGCATAGGTAAATCTTTGCCATGGCAATGCTTGTAGTTTCTTCATGCACAAGGCGCCAAATTTACTGGATTCGTAGAAAAATCAGTAATTTCTTCCGTCGCACCCGGACAGGAAAATCGAAGCTCTAAAATCGAAGTTTGGCTGTTAAGAAATTACATTCATGATCTGAAAGTTATTAAAGACAGTCAATTGCATTCTAGCTGCTTGGCCGTTGACGAGAGAACTCTGTCAGCGCTAGAAGTTTTAACACAAAGAGATATCAGAAAAAATAAAGCGCATTGCTAGCGACTGATATTCGGCGGGGACAATAATTGCTTTCCAATATAGCTGAGACTGCTATGAGTGGCTCAGAAAGCTGGAAACTTCTCAAAGACATGCGCTACTGCACTGCGCAGAACGAACAGATAAAACCTTCAGTATCAAAATGCACGCCATTATTAAGAGTGATACAAACAAATAACTTGTATGCTGTATAATGGCTGCTGTGTGTTGCGCAACTGACGGCGTAAATAGGGTTTATTATAGGGTTTATTATAGGGTTTACTTAGGGTGTTCTACGGTAAACCCCTGTGGATCAGATGAAACTGCTTAATTGGCAAAGCATAAATTGCGTGCCCATTTCACGATAGAACGCAGTGCTGCTCAGGACAAAATGGTTCTTTTGTTTTGCAATTTTCATCACATATGAGAGCCTCACAGATTTTAAAAACGTGCTTTTCTAATGATAAACCGATGTCAATTCACTCGGGCAACAGTAAGACGAGATTGGCGACGACCAAGCGTGCTCACTCGAATGGCGTGCCCCGCATCAACGACAACGTGACATTATTTTACTTTGATCTCGAGCCAAAGTCCTAGCTATAGCCAAGCCATACTACGGCATATCATGAGTAGGAGAAATCACACGATATTTCAGATCTATATATGAGTTAAGCGATATACTTTTTGGGTCTCAGAGAAACGGTTTGACAAACCAAATGACGTGAGTGGCACACGTGCTGATTGTTGATGAGTTTGCCGAACAGAAACGCGGAGAGGAGCAGGCTCGGCCATGTATCGAAAAGCTCAGACTACTAAAAGGGGAAAACACTTTTACAAAAGTAAACAAAAAGTTTTGAAGTAAAAAAAATTATATTATAAAACATTTATCGATGACTGAGAACAAATTACAAACAAAAACGCAAAATATTTCATCATTCAATCCAGTAAACTCCCCGCAAATAAATAAAAAATCAAGCCGTTATTCCAACCAAAACCCCAAATACAATTCCCAACCTGCTGCTTTATGCCAATGTATATATATATGAGTAGTGTACACTATTAGAAAACTAATTGTCTCAAACACCGAATGCCATAGTCAAAGACGGCGTATTGTGTGAGTGCTGTGATGTGATGTAATCTACAAAACAGCCTCGTCAATCACAGTGTCCATGTTGGAAATAAAGGTTCGATCCGAGGCGCATGACGCATTGGAAGAGATAGACTCCGAGCGAGGACGAAGTACAGGCGAAGCAAATGCGGCCGAGGACTGCTCAGGAACGATGACGGCCTCGTTCGCGTCCGAAGAGAGAATGAGAAAGTTTCTGGCTTCAACCTCAGGGGTAGCAGAGAGCACGAGGAAATTAAGCTTCTTTTGCTGCGAGGAGACGGAGGTAGCTGGTGCAATCATGTCTGGTATAGTTGTGTGTAGTAAAGAGTAGTAGAGAGTAGTAGAGAACGGTAGTAGTGTTCAAGTGTGTGTGTGTGTGATAGAGAGTAGGAGCTTAGGAGCGAGCCATGGCTGATTTATATGGCCTCAGAGTGACCGGGCGAGAGGGAGTTTGCCTGCACGTGTGCCTGTTTACTGCACGTGAGACGGGAGGTCATGCGTCCGACTGACCGGCGACAGCCGCGGACGACGCGCCCGCCTTGCCCGCCTGACCACGGGCGCTCCGCCCCACCACAACACCAGAGCATGTGCAACGTCGAGAACTGCTGAGTTGTTGAACCTCATCTGGACCAGCTGCCATACGCCGCGAAGAGCGATACTTTTACGGGGGGTGCGAATGCTAGTGTTTTGGTGCTGACGGAGGAGTGCGACGAAGACGAAGAGTCATACGTCATGGCTGATTAGTCTTAACGAGGCAGATTTTTTTTTCTTTACTGCGTCATGTGCACGGCTAACACGCATTGTTGACCTCGAGTTCTCTTTCGGTAATCTTTCCTCACCGAACTTCTGCAGAAATTTTTCTGTGATGATTTTTCGTGTATTTTTTATTTTGTGACTGCTGAAGACTGCTGAAGATTCCACTGTCACGTTCTGTTTGGCTTACGGTAGCGTTTTGTCCCTGTTGGTGCTTTGCGGCCAGTCAGTCTGGTCAGCAATGCTCTCCCCCCTCCCCCACCTCTCCCCCCAACCATCTGACACGTCGCCAATTACGTATTACGCATCACTTTGTACCATAAAATTGTATTTTGATTTAACGGAAAACAGCAAGATAACCCATAGAAGCAATAACCATCAGGCTCTATCTAATTATGCACTCCCAATCCATAGCAATTAAACACTGATTGGCGGGGCTGTCGCGGTCGTCGTAACCACCGAAGCGGCATTCATGCTCGACCCTTGGCCCGAAATATTTACAGGAATAAATCTCTTAGGCAACGAAACTCTTCCAAAATTATCCGTAAACTTCCTAGTCACAACGTCCAATTCAATATGGCTTGTAAGTGCCTTACGTGGCATACACGAAATGCAGTGCTTGGAGTCTAAGTGTATGTCTAATGGGTCGCCGCAGTGGCATCCTGACGACAACGATAGACGAACCGCGTACTTGCGGTCAGTTCCGCTCTCAGACTCAAACAACTCGAAAACAATCTGTGTGAGGTAATCAAGCTCAGGAACTGCATTACGTGTCATCTTGGTTGGAATTCCACACTCATAAATCATGTTGAGCAGAGTGTAGATGTGCGACTCTAGAAAGCAATAAAGTTAGCAAGTGATTCACACATCCATACATCCAGCTCTATCGCGACTGACCTTTTGTAAAATAAGCACAACAAGCTCCAGAGTCAGCTGATTTGAGCTGGTCAAGATCAGACAAAATCTGCTTGACAAGCGGCATACTGGTCAGCAAACCAATATCAAGTTTTTCGTCATCGGAAATTCCATATTCTTGCGGGCAGATATAACTATATTGCAAAAAGACGTTATTAGCACAAATTAAGAACAGCCATAACCGCTCATTTCAAATTTGGCACTTACTCAAACAGGATTTTGGTCAATTTGTAGAGCTCACGAAGTTTCTTGAATTTCTCATCTTGGAATTTGTCCTTAGGAGGTGATCCATTGCCCGAAGACGGCTTACGCTGAAACTCATCTGCTCCAATTAGTGGCGATCCCGTAGGTGTAGGACTTTGTTGCATGGGCGAGCGACTGGAGCTTGCCGACTCTGAACTCCTGGATGGACCACATGGTGCAAGTTCGCCATCAACATCTTCGCCTGGCAAAAAAACATTTTCCAAAAATTGTCTGTTGTGGAGTGCGTCATATTTCATAGTATCATATAGCTCGGAGATCTTCGAAGGGTCCACCTTCTCCACCGATGTAAATTCGTCAAAGAGCTTATCCCATCTTTCTTTGAACAACAGAGGATCTTCTCCACAGCACCAGCGCGACTGGAAAGTCTTTACATCACGATACTTAAAGTTGGCCTGCAAGACTTGTCGGTGAAAAATCATCAGCTCCACAACTTCCTGAATCACAACGCTGGGCTCTGCCATCTTCTCGGGCCATGTAAACTGAGGTGGAGCCTTCAAGCCTTTCCGGAGCAAAGGCTTAATTTTCTTCTTCACTTTATCCATGAGATCTTTTGCAGCATTGCTGTCATCAAGCAAATCCTTACGAATAGTCAAGAATGATGGATCAAGATCTTTTTTATCCAAGAACGAAGCACACCAAATTTGTGCACTAGTTGCAACTCGACGCTCAGAGCTTGTGTAAACAGTGACATTTTGAAGAACCTCCTTATTCATGAGAAGAACATCCTTGCGCATCTGATCTCCCAGATCTTGAGACTGATATCGGGCGGAGTGGGTAGGCTCCCCACCCCATTTGATAATTAGCTGTACCTTTTCAACTTCCATAGTATCAGAGAGCACTGGCTTGATCTGAACCTTTGTTCCAGCAAAGCTCATCTTCCGATCGAGAGCATGTGCAAGCTGAGCTAGTTTGCCGGCATCTTCAATCCTTTCTTTCTGAGCAACTTTAGTGGCATCAAGAACTTCCATAAGTGGCTCTATTCCTCTAATAATAACCTCTTCCTTATGTTCCTTCAAGAGAGCAATAAAGGTTTGGGAATAAAAAGAAAACTTTAGCTTCTGTTTTGGAGTACGATCAGCGTGACGAATAACATATATTATTCCTTTAAGTTTCCAGCTTTGCTTCTGCTCTGTTGGCTTAGGAGCAGCCAAAGATGCAGGAAGTCGTTTCTGACTATCGCGAACAGCAATAAAAATTTCACGCAATACTTTTGAGCATTGTTCATAGTACTGTTGGTTTTCCTTTACAAAAGAGAATCCATTGACATCTATTACATAAGACCTTCCATTGACACGAAGTAAGTCAAAGCCGCAGATAGCTTGATCGAAAGCAATTGCAATATTTCGAGCCATATTTTTTTCTTCAGCAGTCAATTGAGTCACAAATCGAATCTCCTTACCAAAAGTGTTTCGACGAACTAAGCCATCAACAACAGGTGATTTTCGAGTTTCAGCGTGGCAGTAATTTGGTCCAACTGTATAAGCCTTGACATCCTCATAATTATCAGTGTCCATAAACTTCTCATATATGTAACTTCCATCAGTTCTTGGAGATGAAAGAGTGGGATCAAACTCCGAAGACTTATTTCCCACTTTACGGAACAGTCGGCGACCTCCGCCGCCCTGCGAAGTATGATAATAAATATAAATATTATGATTCTCTCCATTCACGGGCTTTTCAACATATGGCTTCGAGAGAGTCTTGCCATCTACAGCAAGAGTATCGGCATCAAGCATCTTCCAAGGAGACGCGTCACCACGTTTAACATTGACTCCCTGCTCTTCCATACGTTTTTCAAGAACTGAATCAATCTTTGGTCCGCCGTCGCGGCTTATCTCAAGACGATCTGGAGTAGGAACGTGGATACTATCAAGCACATCAAGAACGAGACGACGATCCCACAATAACTTCTGAGACTCAAGGTCATTGACAAGATAAGGCTTGCGGAGTTTGGCGTAGCGAATTGCTTTATCCAGAGGGAAGCCAGTGGAGAAGAATGAAATCAAATAATCGCAAGTTGGCCAGTTTTCAATATCTAAACCCAATATTAGTTTCTGTGAGACCACTAACAATTCGAGGTAGAACGTGTTTCATATGTATACCTTCATCTAGAATAACTTTGTCGCCAAATATCACAGTTTCAAACATGCCGTCAGAGATGAGTCGGTTAAGTATAAGTCTGCACGGTTTGCTACGTGCTTTGGCATCCATGGCACAAATACCAATGACACCGTACTTTTCTACCGGCGTAGGCGGACCCTGCATGAAGGTTGATCCCAGAGCAGGAGGAGGAAGATTAAAGGTTGAGTCACGCGAAATTGTCTTGGTGAGCGAGAGGTTAAAGGAGGAAATGCGCGAAGGGCTGTCGGTGATTCTATCAGACGCGGAAGGAGACGAAGACCTCGACGATTTTGTCGAGTTCGACAGTGGAAGACTGGGTGTTGCGTTGAGCTTCGGTGTCGACATGGTCACTATTATAATCTGTATCTGAGCACAACAACAGCCTAGTCCGTATGTTATTACAGAGAAGAGAGTATAAAAGAGGGAACGTCGCCAGAAGATGCTGGCTGGGACAGGAGGCGGTCAAGTTAAACGTCCCATCATCTGGTCACAATTGCCCACGCCCGGTTTTAAGTCCTCGGAACAAACTTTAAATTTGTTTAATGCTTCAACTGCACAAACGCAAATGCTCTTTTGTGCTACTGCTAAATTTTAAAGTTTTGGGAGTTTAAGATTACCCGGATTCAAGAATTTTTTTGCTCAAAGAGTATAGTACATACATTGTTACGAACGATTTGAATATCTCAATATTTGCGTTCCAATTTCGTTAGCTCAGGTCGAGGTTTGCTCTACGCTCGCTTGTGACCGGAGAGTCTTGTTTGCAGTGTTTTTCGATAGGTGCTCCTATGCCGTCCATTTCTTCTACAGCCGGTGAGACCGGCAAGCGGAGGAAGATTGCAGCTGTAGATTCAGCTGTCGCGATTGATAGCGAAAAGAAATTGCACGCGTCAAGGATTTTCTCCCCTTTCAGAGTATGAATTCGCACATATTTCCGGAGTAATAGTATGAATACTAACATAGGCGTCTTTTAGGCTCTTGGATATGTCACCAATTCAGTTCCGTTTTCAGTGTCTACCTTAGGACAAACATTTATCATTACCACCGTGGTTGGAAATTCATTCCAGGTTTACGACGTATGTAATATTTTCTTGATTAAGTCATTTTTGTTTGATTAAATTTTTATACGTATTTAGGCCGGATCATTGCGTCTATTATTTGTGTCGTCTCCGCAAACTAGTTCTCCCATCACAGCAGTT
Organism: Myxozyma vanderwaltii; assembly: GCA_030556335.1. Lineage (NCBI taxonomy): Eukaryota > Fungi > Ascomycota > Lipomycetes > Lipomycetales > Lipomycetaceae > Myxozyma > Myxozyma vanderwaltii. The sequence goes on along the minus strand of JAKTPV010000066.1, from coordinate 66,302 downwards.
TCAACGCATTTTCACTTTGTATACGCTATCTGGGGTAGCAACATTGGAGTTTACCGCCGTGGAAAACTTCAGTACTCTGTTGATACAAAAGCGTCTGCGCCATTATCAAAGCTCCTTGTTTTTGGAGAATATGTCTGCGCATCATCGGAGGAGACCGTGTACGTTTATCGATTTGGCGCCGACAAAGCAAATCCTCCCGAATATTACACGTCGATCGATTTACCTCCGGGAGCAGGTGAAGTAGTAGATTTAGTTCATCCCCATACATATCTTAATAAGATTGTAGTCGCTACTTCGTCTTATATCATTCTTTTCAACGTTCGCACGGGAAAGTTAGTTTACCAAAGTGATCCATTTGAAGCCCTGCTTACCGCGGTTGATGTCGCTCCTGCTCTTGACACGATCGGACTCGCATTTGAAGATGGTCGTATTCAGGCTTTCAATCTTCGATACGGTCGTGTGTTGTTTGAAATATCGTGCAAGCAGCAAGTTTCTTCGATTTCGTTCAGAACCGATGGAACCGCTCACTTGGCCGCAGGTACTGTCGAAGGAGATATATACTTTTACGATCTAAACAGAGAAAGACGTGTTCATATAATGCGAGAAGTTCATGATGCGGGGCAAGGCGGTGTGGCTTCAGTGCAGTTTCTGAACGGGCAGCCGGTGTTTATGACTTCAGGCGGAGATAACTATCTCAAGGTACGTTCCGGCATGATTTCATTATTTGCTATTATTCTATAACTGGGTGCTAACAATTGAACAGGAATATGTTTTTGACCCCGAACTCACTACATCAACTGCATTAGTCACCTCCCCTCCACGACACTTACGGTCTCGGGGTGGGCATTCTCAGCCCTCGACAAACCTATTTTTCACTGAAGAATCTGGTCATTTTCTCCTTTCCTCGTCTCTCGATCGCACCCTTTGGTTATTTTCGCTTCGTAAGGATGCTCAAAGTCACGAGCTCTCTCAACGCGAAAAATCTTCCTCGGCCGGTCGTAAGGCGGGTCTGACTAGCGGTCTGCGTGAAAAGTTCCCTGAAATTATTGCTATGGCTCATGAAGCCAACAAGAATGGTGACTGGGAAAATATCGTTACCGCACATAAGGGGCTTGCATACGCGCGAACGTGGGATGCGCATCGTGGTGCAGTTGGTAGATGGATTTTGAAGACTTCAGACAAAAGTACAGTTCGATCGGTAGCGATTTCATTCTGCGGTAATTTCAGCTTGATTGGTTCTGCTCATGGTACTATCGATGTTTACAACCTTCAGAGTGGAGTCAATCGAAAGAGATTTCGCGCGCATAAACGCGCAGTCACCGGAATAGCTGTCGATGGACTGAATAGGACTATCATCAGTTGTTCTCTGGACGGAACTTTACAGTTTTATGACTTCAAGAGTAGCGCGCTAAAGTTTTCACTTCAACTTTCTGCGCCTGCTACCTCGCTGCTTCTTCATAGATCTACTGATTTACTCGCCGTTTCGCTTGAAAATAGACAAATTCTAGTTGTTGATATAGTGACAATGCGGGTGGTTCGTGAATTAAAGGGCCATTCGGATACCATCACGTCATTTGATTTCTCAGCTGATGGAAGATGGATTGTTTCTGCTAGTAAAGACTCTACTATCCGTACATGGGATTTACCTACAGGTTCATGCATTGATGCTGTACGAGTTGAATCAGTGGTTAGTGCACTTCGACTTTCTGGTAACGGTGAATGGCTTGCGACAGCGCATGCAGATGGTGTCGGTATTAATCTCTGGACAAATCGGACAATGTTCAGACAAGTTGCATTCCGCCAAGTTACCAATAATGAACTAGATCTTCTTCAAATGCCCTCCATCTCTGGAGAAGGCGCGGAAGGTTTACTAGAAGGTGCCTTTTTAGACACAAACGAAGAAGAAGAGGTCGATAGTTCCGGTATTTATGTATCGCCAGAGCAACTCAATCCTCAATTGCTCACTTTAAGTTCACTGCCTCACAATCGATTTACAACACTTGTGAATCTGGACGTTATTAAGAAGAGAAATAAGCCAAAGGAGGCCGTAAAGGCTCCAGAGCAAGCGCCTTTTTTCTTGACTTTAACAGGGGCTAAACCGGATTTGGAAGCTAAAGAAGAAAAGGCTCTGAAAGCGAAGCTGAAAACCGGTACGACGAAGATGACGGATTTCCGAAGAAAGTTAATTGAAGGTTACGCTACGGGAGATTACTCAGATTTCGTTGAGCATCTTAAAAGGTTGTCACCGTCAAATACTGATCTTGAGTTTCGGTCGTTCAGCATAGAAGAGGTTGATCATTTTGCCTATTTTATTAATGCTATGGCACACCGTCTTGAAGATCGAAAGGACTACGAACTTGTGCAGGCATGGATGTCAATGTTTTTGAAGATCCACAGTGATGTACTCACGGATAATCTCAACGACTCGGATATACAGGAAGCGCTTGCAAAGTGGCAAAAAATAGAACAGAAGGAAAAGTCGAGACTAGATAATCTAGTGGGATACTGTACAGGAGTTGTTAGCTTCCTCCGCTTGGAGTAGGCGAACGGTTTCCTGCCGTCCTCTTGTATTTGTGCACTAGTTTGGTGTTTTGTATATTTCTGTTTAACGTAGTAATTAATTTAGATAGTATTATAATATTATAAATCTACTTTTCAAATCTGTTCTTATTCGAGATACTCAAATCTAAATGTCAGATTTTTTCTGCCTCTTTACATCGTCAGCATCATTCTTAACTTCAAGCGCTCGCTTCGTAGTCGACTTTGCATCAAGTTCGGTGATACCTTTTCCAGAAACTGTGCTTTCACTTTCTTTCCTTGAAACTTTTTTATCTCCTGTGGCTTTGGGTAGTGGACCCCAGAACTTTGGATTTTGAGGATATCTAGCTATTTTAATCTTGCGCGATGGTGGACTTGCATCAGGATGTTCCGTAAAATTGATTTGGATTCTATTAGTTTGCAAATAGATAGTTAGCTAATCTCTTCAAATATTTCCCAAATACTAAAGATAAGGAATGTGTAATACTTTGGTTCTGCTCTCTGTAAGATTTTGGCCGCAGGCGATCCAGGCTTAATGTTTTTTTCCGTAACGGGATGTTTCTTTGCGTATTCGCGCATTATGTCGTAAATCACATCATACCCTGCATTGGTCTTGATTGCACCAGGGATTGCGTGCGTTGATGAGACCTTGTATCCAGCATTCAGCAATGCTGAAGCCATGCTAACAATTGTAGGTGATGATGTACGTACAACTGAAGACACTTTCTGTGGTGTGAAATAGAAAGGTGCGTCTTCGAGTTCCTCGTGTGCAATGCTTAACATGGCATTGATACGGATTAACGTTTTGTATGTTGCAGGATCTGCTTCCTTTGCGAGATTCTTCACCTTTGATATGAAATTTCTGTTGTGGATACGACCTCCCCACATTGGCCCCGCCATATGATGCGTAAGACCGCAACTGTCACATGTAGGACCAACTGGCGGGCCTCTAGGAAAGTGATATTTAGTCGGAGCACCATTTGTACCTTCTGACATCCTTCCAAGTGGCTGACAGCTTGTTGAATGGCATCCGTTACAAGAGTACACAATCATTGATTTACTAGCCAGACTCTTCACTCCAATTGGCGAATGCTTTACTCGAATGAACAAGCGGACATAAAAATCGATAGACAGACTCATTAGAGGCTCAATCGATTTTCCATATCTAGCAGCGGTCGTGGCAACCAGATTAAGAACAAGCCTCAAAGCTGACTCATGGCAAAACTCCGTCTTTGATGTCGTTCCACCGTAATTTGAGAAACATTTCTCGGGGTATCCCTGTCCAGCTAAAACTCCTAAATCAGTACAGGTAATCAAAAGAAGACCATCGTCGACGATAGCTTGAACCGCGGCATCAACGAACGGAGCTGCAGTGCCATAAGGATCCAGATCGATACAATGGAATGGTTTTGATTTATTGGCGTACATCACAAGGTTCGCATCGCCATGTGATGTTTGAACAATATTTTCAGCGCCTTTATTATACTCCACGTTCCGCTTGATCGCTTCGACGGCCGAAGGTGAAAAATCATTAGCGAGAACTGTCTTGAGATTCGGAATTTCCAATGCGTATCGAATGGCGCGTAATCCGGTTGCTGATAAAGCTTCGAGAATAGTTATGAACGGTTGTGTTTTTTTCTCTTCCTTAGCTTCAGTAGTAAGTTCTTTCTCGCTGACAGCTAAGGGATGAGTTGATGTAGCTTCTGTGTTGACCTCATTCTTCTCGCCATTTGACTCAGGCTCACTAGCTTTACTAGCCTCATTCTCGGTGGAGTCCTCAGTTTTCTTGCTTTTCTTTGAGGTTCTCTTATTTTTGTTCTTCTTTGCCTTTTTATTTGCTAAATACTCTTCGGACCACGCGCGAATCGCGAGTGTACTCAGATCACGATTAAACTGCTGTACGGGGTTGTAGAATACTTGATTTTCATTCTCATATAAAACTGAAGCGCTTCCTTCTGTTAGAACAACGTATTTCGACCCATCGGGTCTTTCCACCGTCTCCATATTTTCAAAAACAATAGAGCGCGAAGTACGCTGAGTGGTTGCGTCAAGAGTTGGTAAAGACTGTTGGGAGAAGCCTGTTGCTGAATGAAGACTTTCGCGCGTGAAGGCGGATATATGCGGTTTCGAGTTATACAGTACTGATTTGTTGCAAAAAAAACCTGTAAATTTATTTACAAAAAATTGCGGTTTTATAAATAAACTTGACCTCATAAACCAAGCCCGACTACGCTCGCGGTGCCCTGCTTTTTCTACAAACTAATCCAATTCAAAAAAATTTTGAACAAGACAAATTTTCAGGGGGAATAAACCTGCAAACTTAAATCGAGAGCTGATATTTAATATAACATATAATACAACTACCCTTTTCAAGGGATCTTTTTCTTTTTCCGCAGCTAGGATTTATAAGTATTCTGTTGCTGAATGTAGTTTTGCTTTTTCAAATTTTCAGAATATCAATTAGAATACCATTTATTACCCCTAATTATTTTATTCTCGGCCGTGCATATAGTCTACCAGCTGCTCTAATCCTAGTGCCTAAAATGTACATTTTTATCACACAGAATTTACTCTGGGACCAAATGTAGTATTCATCTGTTTTACATACTGTTGCAAACTGGTCTTTTCGGTGGTTTTGTTTCATCCGAGTGACTGTTGATATTCTTTCTTGTCATATTTATAAAGTCCTCTTTTCATCGACTGACATATATCTGTGCGGTGATATGGCATTTTCATAGCAAATATGAATATACAGCTCCTAACGAGCTGGAATACATACAAATACTAAACAAATCACTCATAAAACAAAGCATGAAAAGAGCAAATTAAAGCTAACAATACCCACTCCAAAATCTTCCCATCAAGTCATTTGCTGGTGTTTTTATGTGTTCCCCATTTTTATAAATTATGAAACTAGTTTGTAACTTTCAAATTCGATTTATAGATCTTTAAGGGGCTACTTCTTGGGTATCATTTTATCATCGTCTGGGCGACGGTCGATAAGTGCATCAAAATGGGCTCGTAGTGCAAATGATTTTGGCGTGGGGCAGGGAACACTTTGCTGTTATCTCCAACCTCGTGTGCCAATACTACTCTGGCCAATTGGTATTATATAAGGATTGCGGTCCTTTGTTGGTAATCAAAATAATAATATCAAAGAGCTTTTACTCTTGCCTCAGATATCAGGAGACAGTGAAGAGTAATGTTGTCGGGTCTTGTAATTTTGCTCTACACCAGCATTCAGACCTGATGGGGACTTATAAATTCCATTGATGCAACTGTTGATTTATACTATTCTCTGATAATACAGAAAAAGATTAAAGGGCGAAATCAGGGAAAACACCTAAAGAAAAGCGGGAGATAAGTAAAACTCTGGGGATGAAGAAACGTACTGCTTAAAAAATATGTTGAAATAGTTTGCGTTCTGTTTTAAAGCCCGTATCTTTGTCGTCGGTTATATGTAAGATATACATCAAGATATAGCTTAAAGAGAGAAAAATTAATAAAAAAAAGATGCGTTCTGTTTCTGAGCCCGGTATCTAAATGTTCAGCGATATCTAAGATATACATCAAGATAGCTTGGAAAGAAAGTAACTTGAAAAATAAAGGTTTATACTACTGTTGCATCTGATCTAATCTACACACACAGCTTTTAATGCAAATTGTTATGTCAAATATTTTGTACGTTGCCACGGTGCCTATTTGTTGACGACGTACGAAATCATGAAGTCATATTTGCCTAAGAGCAATCGAGACATTGGACTGCCTGGGTTTGAAAATTTGCTGTCTGCTTGCTACAATTGCCATGGTTGGCCATCGGCTTCGAATCACTCCGTCAAGATATTTGAGTAATTCAAATATATGCTGTAGACAAAACCTTGGTTAGCAAATCCTCAGCATTAAAATCCTAACACGAATCACATATGACTTAGCTAGTTACATTTCAAAAAACAAATCAAGAATTGGGTATTAGTGCATGAGCTGTGTGCGGCCTAATTCATAAAATTCCGATCCAAAAATACTGTTGGAATCTTGACATCTCATATTGGAATTTACTTAAAATTGCTCTGCGCAATTATACGTTTTTTTTAGTGCAATACAGGAGGTTAAAGTACGTGGATTGAACTAATATGCGAGTTTACGCTAAGCGCGTTGGTTAGATCAAACTGCGTTAGTCAAAATGTCGACTATAAAACCTACGCCCTCCCCAGATATGATTTCCGACTCTTGCCTGTCTCTTTTGCCATTTTTGTACATTGCGTTGCCTTATATTGCCACAATGTACACCCAGCAAGGTGTGCATCCACACATAGATATAATGTATTATCCTGCTTTGAGCATAGTATGTATTTAATTGTGTCTTTGCCAGCCCATTTGATTGTTTGCATGAGAGCCCAGACGGTTCCTTTCTTTCTATGATGCATATATGTCATCTATCTCTAGCTTGGATGCTGCAGTTGACAGTCTGATGGTCTTTATACTCTTCAACGGTACCGAGGTTTATGAAGATTCCTGAAGGCAGCTTGAGCAGCTATTATGCAGCTAGTTATCAAGAGTAGTAACTTTTAGGCATAGCTTCATTTCCAGAGATCAACAGACGTGTCTTATTCTTTTTAAGCTGTGGTCGTGCTATGGCGTGCTAGCTCCTTTGAAGCACTGTTTAGAAAGAGTGAACGCCTGTTTATCATCTCATTAAGAATGACATTCTAGCTACACAGCTGTCTATATCAATCTTTGTAGTCTTTAGCAAACTTATATGTCACAGATACCAACCCTGCGTGTTTAATTCTAGCTTAATCCTCTCACAACTACTACATCCAAATCGTAACCAAAGCAGTTGCACTTTGTACCGAAGAGATTCAAGTAGGCGCTAAAGTTATACAATAATATTACCAGCACATAAAAACCACAGTCGAGGTAAAGATCATGCTCGGTCGGAGTGCAAAAGGAGAGCAGAGAGGGGTCTCGCGGGCATTTCATGGTGCCTCGAATGTTTGTTTATTTATAGTCTTCTCTGTTATGACAACGAAGAGTCTAGTAAAGCTCAAGAAATACAAGGTTTAATTAAGAAACGAATACTGCCAAGTAATATTCTGAGGTAATTGGAAGCAATTAAACGGACTGAGTATTCTATGACTAAACTCAGCAGACCGATATCTGGTAAAACGTCTTCTTTCATTAAGCTGCACTCTTCATATATGATGAAATTGTATTTGAAACTTCCCGCAAAGTAACACACCGAAGACATGAAGCTGAAACAGTGGTGGGCAATTTAATACACAAAAATTACACATTGCATTCTGATGGTAATAGCCCAATATTGTGTTTCGATGCGGGTCATGAAAAATGCTACCAACTTGTTGGGTACTCAAATATGATTCGCCTTTGATGATGCCTCTCACGTTTTGCACTGTACCGTTTCAGATATTGTGCCATTTTAATTCTCGAGCAAGATATTTTTATGAAAGCTAATATAAGCGACAGAATGATTTTGTTATTATAATAGAAATAATAATAAAAAAAGCAAAATAAAGTACAGGTAAAGTTTGGTCTACATTTATTCAACTATTTACCATCTCATGCCAAGCCAAAATAAAGTCAAAGAACACCCCTATAACAGTAAAAAAAACAAAGAGGAAAATCTATAAATAAACAATATTTATATTTAAAGACCCAACCAAAGAATAAATAAAAAAGAAACAATTGAAATTTACTCCGTTTTCTTATCATAAGCTGAACTGTAGTCGTCAACTTCTTTAGAATCCGTAATGACAAACTCCTTTCCATTAGCAAATTCATCAGCAGATTCATCAGCAGATCCGAGTTCGATAGACTCAGAAATGACACCATTCTTCTCAGAAGCGTAGATATCGCCTTCTTGAACCTCGATACCATCAATGGCAGCAGCATCCATCTGGGCAAATTTCCGCTCGTCACGGCGCTGGAAGTAAACTGCGACAGGAATGAGAATAACCTGGACACAACTGAAGCAAACACTGGTAATATAACCAGCTCTGTAACGGGGAGCAGACTTGGTTTGCCAGGCTCCAAGTGGGATAACAAGATAAAGCATACAATTGGTAGCGTTAATAGAAGCAAGCGTGATTGCACGAGCTTCCAAATCGTGAGCAAATGTTTCTGCAGCCCATACGATAACAAGATTTCCGGGTCCGTTAGAGATACCAAGCAGCATAAAAGCGGCAAACAAAGCACTCTCAGGGATATCCCAGACCAAGAGCATAACGTTACCGACTAACATGAGAGCGCCAGCAAGCAACATCATATCCCATCGAGATCTTCGCCAATCAGAGTAAACGGCAGCAAGCAAAGCAGAGACAATGGAGATGGCAGAGGTGACGGTACTAAGGTTGTTGACGGTAGCAGTAGCGTACTTGGCGGTTCCATCAGGGTTCTTGAGATCGTCAAGCCACAGAAGGAAGGGAGTGCTAGAACCATAAGGAGCAAGCCAGAAAAGATTGCCCATAAAGATAAATGTCCAGAACTGCCATGAGTACAGGACACGCTTGACAAGATTCCACGAGAGACCCTTAGACCTCTCAAAACCATCAGCCTGGAGACGATCGAACGCGACCTGCCTTTCGCGCTCGTTGAACCAACGAGAGGTAGTCTTTTCGGGAACATCGGGGAAGAAAACATAACCAAAGAAAGCAATAGGAATAGTGATAATGGCACAGACAACGAAAAGCCATTGCCATCCCTGCAAGCCGCCCCTGCCGTCAAGGTTCAACAGAGCACCCTGAAGGTAACCAGCAATCATGGTACCCAAAGGCATAGCAGAGTAGTAAATAGCATTACGACGTCCAAGTTCCTCCTTCTTGTACCAACAATTGACGATGTGCAAGCATCCGACGTAGCAGGCAGTGGCACCAAGACCGACAAAGAAACGGAGAACTAAGAGCTGATTATAGGTCTTGACAAAGGCCGTTCCAAGAGTGAAAAGACCCCAGATAATTTCAGCCGAGGGCAAGTAGTACTGCGAAGGAAGTTTGGTAATAAGGATATTGGAGGGAATTTGGAAAGCGCAATATCCAACTTGGTAGACTATTATGAGATGTTAAAATTGACGTACTGCTACCATATGAAGCAAGCATGATTATTTACCAGCATTAACGTAGTTAAGTCTGTTTCCATAAAGGTTAAGCTCTACCGACATTCCAGAGACGTAAGCGTTACTCAATGCAGAGACATCAAGATATTTGGTAAAGAAAGCCAAGCAGCAGTATCCGAGGACGAGGGTATCAATTTTACGAACAAGATTTCGCTCCTCCATTGACATAGTAGCGGGATACCATCTGAAAACGAGAACTGTAAGAAAGAGTATACATTATAAGCGACTTTTAAATTTCACAGCATACCCCGACTTGACATCAATCCAAGCCAAAAGGCTCATAAACTTGGACTTGAGACCCATGATATCAAATGATTATATCGAATATGGGAACTAGAAGACTAGGGATAGACGATGGGAAACTGGAATGCGAATTGTGATGGGGGATGGCGACATTTTATAGACGAGCGAATAAACAGACTGAAACTATCATAGAACGTAAAAATATAGCGATAGAGCAACTACTGTCGTGACTCGCGGTACCCAGGTCGCAGAGGGAATTAAAACTGATGTGAGACTATTAGCGCAGGATAACTGCATCAGCGTATCAAAAATGCTATCAGGAGATATCGCGCTCCTAAATCTGTCTGCCTCAACAAACAAACGCACATATGAATTGCCCACGCAAACAAAACGAACTATTTATTTCTGTAGTAGGAAGTAGCATGCTGTTAGTGAGCTAAGTGTACAGGCTGATGATCAGTGCACGAAGCGCAGTGCATGCGCTTAGAAACACGATACAGAGAATGTACGAGTATACGGGTACGATCAAAACAGGTTTAGCTCTGGCACGTCCACCAGGAGATTAGTGGGCTTGCGCGCAAGCTTAGTGTGAACCTAGGTGCAGGCAGATAAGCCACGGCAGGCCACGATATCGATAAGCCGAACCCGGGAGTTATGAGAAGCCGCAGTGGCGGGATGATTTACGGTCTCAGGGCTGACTCGAGGCGACTCGTCGTCTCTGCCGTCGCCATTGTAACACTTGATCTCTTTTCGCTGTATTGGTCTGTATTTCATGGGCAAAGGACGGAGGGCAGCCGTACACACAGGCACCTCCGCCTTGACCTGTGCCTGCGAGGTCGGGCCCTTGGCTCGGGCGGCAGGGCCTGAATCAAGCTTTGGTCCAAGGCCGAGCACGGGCCAGTTGCCTGCGCTGACCGATAAAGCCCTATCGCAACAAGCATGGCGGCGACGGCGGCGGCGACGTCTGGCAAAGTCTTGCTTCTGCCGAAACGCTCCGGAAGACCTTTTCCGAGCCGTCATTTGCGCCTGTTGTCTGTTGCGCGAGACCGCGTCTTGCTTGGCGTCAACCAGTCAAGAACCAGGGCTGGTGCAAACCTCGCCTGCGCATGCCCGGCGCATGCTTATCTGTGTGCGCACTGGTCTACACAAACTACTCTATTTTTCTTTACAACTGGGTTTTTCTCGGACCAGATGCACTGGCCATGCTGGTAGAGGCTGCCCCAACGTCTGTGGATCAACTTACGCGGAAGTGCGGCAAGTAGGTCGACAGCGACCGGTAATTATCTTACTCGGCTGACAAAAAGATAGCTGACGCGAGCCATTTGTATAGATTTCCTTACTTTGTTTGTAACACGTATCTGTCTTAAATTTTTGCCGCGCAGAATTGCTTATACGTGGCTCGTCTCGAGATATGGCTCAACGGCCGCTGGATGGCGAGCCTGAGCGCACTGATTATCAATCTGAGCATCTTGAATAGTGGGTCCTGCCCTTGCTGGTTGCTTGTCCAGAGCACTTTCAGTGTATACAATAAGTATATAGATTGTAATAAAGCTCGTGTGTATGTGTACTGCTCCAATTCGCAATTCAATCGCCCTTCTCGGAGAATTATACGCCAGAGCGGCCGTCGAGTCACTGCTCTTCATCTAGAGCAACTTACCAAAAGCCACGACTTTGTAATACTTGCAATTGCATGCAATATCCATTATTCAAAAATCACCCCAGGTTCATTTTTGTTTCAACTTTTGAGCTAACAACATCATCTGTATCCATTATTCACTACAAAAAGATAGTAATAAAAATCCAATGTCTTAGACTTGACTAATTTTTTTCGCCCAAATACACAACTAATCAGCGAACACCATCTAGCCTCAAATCTTTCAAATACGCTAAGACGCGTGCTATATTTCAACGTGTTTTAAGCTTTCTTTTGCCACTCTCTCTAGTATATAGTGGGGGTTTCTACTTTTCTTAGCTTCCTTTTGTAATTATTCACGCCGCCTTAATTAATTAAACTGGAAGTAAAATGCATTTTCACGGTATCCATAGATTTTTAATTCAGTGTAACTAGCATCTTACAAATATTAATAAAGTGCGTACTCTATATTTGGTCTGAGCAGCTGATATTCAATGAATAATGTCATTTTGAAACAGTAGATAACGAGCAATTAAATTACTCGACGCAAGGCACTCCACTCCGTAAGCCTTCTCGATAAATTAGCTCACTGTTTGTCAATTCTGTTGATCTGCTTTAGTCTTTGACGATATATAAAAATTCTTTATTAATAAATTAGCACATACCTCCCTCTCTAGCAGGACGATTAAATTGAGATAAAGATTGCAATGAATTTTACAGTTCGCTCTAAAAATCACGCAGATCTACATACATATCAAAAACGCTTGGTACACTTTCAGTATACATACTTCTTATCTCAACAGCTTCTCATAAAACACAATTATATAGAATACATTTTTTAGCAAAGACTAGTATTCCCAGTTTTTTTGCGCCTCGCAACTTTTGTTCCACACAAACTGTCCAGTTATAACTACGACCGCTCATTTTACTCACGCCATCAATTAATATAATATAAATTAAACTGTTTTCAAACGCACTCAGAAGAAGCTGGTTGAGTTTTCCGCTGAAACTTCTAACCACGATAACTCAAATGATTATCCTACGTTCTCTTTTTCTCCTACTTCGTCTGCCACGCCAAGTAAGTAGACGTTAGAAATTACTTTTTTATGAGGCACGTGGAAACGAAAGCCTGGGTAACGCGCCGCACACTGTTATGCAACGACTTTGAATAATTCCAGATTTTGGCTTTGTTGTGCTTTTGCTGACCGTCTTATTATTACAAACGACGCCTCTCTTTGCAATGCTGTAACAACTGGTTTTATTCAAATGTATTGCGTTATTATCATTATAGCGACTTATCAGCACGACTTTGCCCAAAGCGTGCTCGATTTACAAACACATGACAGTTCAGGGAAAGAGAAATATTCGCTTCTATACAGCTCAAGCTTAATTATACCGTTTGCCATGGAAACCCCATGGACAACTCAAACTAACTAGCATTCATACTTATTTATTACTTACGATCCTTCTACACGGTAAACAAATTGGTGGGCTCTTTCCATTCGCAACGAGTTTCAATTACAAGGTGTAATAACGGATAGAAATGTTTGCATCCTTCCAGAAAGCGGCAAGAGTTCTTTTACTCTTACTATCTAATTTCACTAAAGATTATGTATTATATATTATCCAATTTAAATACCCGTGTAAGTCCACATCAATACCCATGCATCATCACGGCGCTTTAGCAACAAATAAAAGATATGAAGAGAATAAGCGCATAGAAAGAAAGACATCATTTGGCTACATCTAATACATGCTATAGAACAAGAGAATAGGGTGCAAAAAAAAATAATACAAAAAAGACGAAGCACGGTATCCGCCACGGCGGCGGATAAAAAAATTTGAGCGTATCAAACAAAAAAAGACCAACAAAAATAAAAATAAAAAGAAAACTGTAAACTAATCTTACCCAAAAAAAATAAGATAAAGCAAAAGGGTAAATTTCCAATTAAACGCAAACGCATATGTATCATAGTAGAATAGAAAGATTTTGAAAGAGATGTACACACCGACGGATATAACAAAAGAAAACACTCAGAGAACTCAAAACGCACTCTGTGGAGCCCAATAAAAAAACTAAACTGTACAATGTTTACAGATGACTATAAGCAAAACAAAATAAAATAATAATAAAAAAATATGTATAGTAGAAAATAAAAGTAGCAGTAGGAAAATAATAAAACACATTACACGAAAACTTTTTTTGAAAAGAAATTAAGATCTTCTGTCCAAGTCTATTTGCTGCTTTTTAATATAATTTAAAATATAATATAGTATATTTTGGCAGAATTTTTCATGCCATCTTAGTACTATATTTGCGTTAGCATACATACACTGGTTATTTAAAAAAGGCAATACTCACTCGCTGCTGTTGCGCATTAGGAGAAGACGGACTATAAACCGATGTCATATACTGCGGATACATCATTGGTGACCCGGGACTCATCTGATGCGTTTCACCATGCCCGCGGTACTGTGAGTCCATGGTAGGATATCCTTGCATTTGCGGAGCTTGAGCCATAGGAGGAGACCGATAAGGGTCTGCAGTATATTGCGAAGAGAGAGGAGGCGGCGAGGCGCTGTTAAAACCGCCGTAGGATTGTGGTCGCAGCGGATGCTGTAATTGCTGCTGCTGCTGCTGCATACGAAGGAATTGCTGGTACATGGCAGGATTGCCGTTACCATACTGAGAAGCAATATCGGGAGATTGTGACTGTAAGGCCATTTGCTCCATCTGCATAGCCAAATAACTGTCAATGACCGCCTGTGACGGTTCCTGCTGCTGTCTAGAAGCGGCTTCTAACGAAGCCATGTATTCTGCTTCATAGCTTGGCTGCTGCTGCTGCTGTTGCATAGACATGGGCATTGGATAATACTGCTGCTGTCCCATTCTCTGAGGCTGCATGTAATCACGTTGACCATGAAGAGCCCGATGCCCACCGTGATTACCATTACCATTGCTATTATTGCTGTTACTGTGGTGATGGCCATGATGGTGATGATGGTGACCATGGCCTCCTTTACTGTTGCCACTGTTCGAATTCTGCAAAGGGGTAGTGCCACTGCCATTGACAGGAGTAGTACTGTTGCCTAATCGAGTCGAAAGCCCAACCTCGTCCATCAAACGTCTATATCCCTGCGAAGGATGGACTTTTAAGCGGACGAGCGCATTGCGAACAGTAGCAACTGACTGCTGTCTGATATCAGCTTCCAAAAACGGTGTAGTCAAAATCTTATAGATGACTGTTGGCCCTTGCGAGCTGTCTTTGAGAATTTCGTCCAGGGCACTCTCATCCGGTGATAGTATCAGCGCATCAAAAATTGCCCGTCGTGCTTCTGGCTCTGATCGATAATTTACAACCTTGAGAACCGTCAAGGAAGCAAGCTTATGTGTACACAATGGAACTAAATGAGGAATGAGTCGCGGTGCGAGGATTTTGTGTCGATTGGGCAGAGTGCACGTATCGAGAAACCAAGTAAGAAGCAAAGCACCATTTGCATTAGTAGCGAGCTGGACTGCATGAAGAGTAATCGCAGCTGCGAGTACGCGCTGCTGCTCTTTATTAGCGTAGTGACTTTCCAAACAGGCACGCATTGCCCGCGCTCCAAAACGACCTTGTGCAATCTCCCAGAACTGGCTTAGCATAGTCTCAAAGATAAAATCGTTGTAAGGAGAACCGAAGCGCAGGCAGCATTGCAAAACGTAGTTTCCAAATTGATCTAAAAATAAATGCACAGTATAGGGCCTTAAATTTTGCGCAATGATCAGCATCTGTTCAGGAGTACGCGCGACGTCGATTATTTTCTGTGCTGCCCATGTTCCATTTTTATGAATACCAAGCTGAGCCAAGTACGGTGCGATTCGAAGCAGCATTTTCGTTTTCACTTCTTCCGAACAAAATTCAAAAAGCTTTTGGACAACAGTATTACCCAGATAGTCGCTTGCCAGTTCAACTATTTCGTCAAGCATTTCAATAGCAGAAGATTCAATTTCAGTCACAGTACAGCTGCCATTATCGATACGTTTTCGGAATTCACGAAGTCGCGGTGCGTCATAAACGCGATTCGGATTTGGATCAGGCAGGCAGGGAAGTTCATCAATAAAGGCCGAAAAAGATATTGCATTGTGGAACATGTTTGTGGTCTTTACGAGTTCATCGTCGTTTGCTCCATATTCGCGCACAATGTCCAAGATATTTGTTTCCATTTCGTAGAGGTTATTGGTAGGGTGTGAGATTGCATTGTCTAATTTAGTAGAGTCCTTGACCATATACGAAATATCTTGCGGTTGCTGTTGCTGATTTTCGATTGAATCGGGCTGCAAAACCTTTGCGAATCCGATTCGCAGAAGTCCAGAGCCAGGCATAAACTCAGTTCCACTTAAAGCCGCTTTTGCCTGAATTGCCTCATCAGTAGTCGAAAAGCTCACCAATGCAGACCTTTTGCTTGAGAGAATACAAACAGACTCTACAATTCCAAAAGAACTTATCAAGCTAGTTATGGAAGTGACGTTCGTGCCGGGCGGAATGTTCCCTATCCAGAGGGAGCGCGTGGGACCCACTGATTTGTCGTCAAGAGAGTTGATGATTGCGGATTCATCTACTTGAGCGGACACGGAAGAAGGGTAAGAAGGGTCGTAGTAGTCCATACGCGAAGAAGCAAAGGATTTGATGCGCGACTGCAATTCCGGCCCGGCGGTAGTGCGAGAGCGAGGACGATGTTGAACATGCATACTGGTGCTGCTACTGCTGTTTTTGTTACTGTGGTTTATGATGTCGGGAAGATGGTCGTGATGCTCGTCGGCTTCTTCGATGAGGCCCTCGAGGCCAGCTGAAGGATGGTCTTCGTAGCGTTCTGTAGCAGAGACGGAGTATGATCGAATACGGTTAACGTCTTGGCGCATGCGAGAGATTTCGGAGAGAAAGGAAGAGGAGCTGGCTGCGGGGGGTAAAGAGCTAGCTAAGGAGGTGGAAGATATGCTCAGTCGACGAAGAGAAGGGTCTTCGATGTCCACAGGCACGTCAGCAAGAGATGAGGGTATAGGCGGACTTTGCAGGCCAAGATAGTCGAGGGTGGACAGGGCAGGCTGATCTGCATTGGGATGGCCATCAAGGGGCCATGGCGATGGAGAATTGGAAGAGGAAGAGGAGGAGGGCTGCGCAAACACAGAGAAGGACGACGATGAGGAGACAGACGGCTGCGAGAAGGAGGGCAGGGTGAGGGAACCTGAGCGAAGGCGGCTTGAGGGTGAGAAGGAGGACGCGTACGAGGACGCAGCAGCAGCAGCAGCAGCGGCGGCAGCGGCAGCAGTAGACGGCGGAGAAACCGAGGCAAAGGAAGTAGGTTGGAGAAAGCGGGAGGGGAGGGTTCCAGCCCTGGCGCGGCGGTATGCGGACGGGGGCTGAGCCAGCGCGTCCGGGGCGGAGAGCTCGGATTGAGCAGGCCAGAAGGCGGTATCGCGCGCTTCACGAACACTGGAAGACAGAGATTAGAGCGGAGGCCACCACAAATCAAATGACAGCAAAGCAATAGAAAGAGATTGGTACCGTTTAGAGACGTAGCGCGGATCGAAAGGCGTGGGCGTGGATGAACTCGTCGTCTGCGCCTTTTCCGGCACGCGGTCGAGAGCAGCCGAGGACGGCTGAGCGGACATTTGCCGGAAGAAGAGGACCGAAGCGAGGATGCGAGAGAGGCAGAAGAGGTGCGGGTGGTGAAGAGAACGGGCGGGTGAAGCAGGAGGGGGTTGGTGAGGGGGGAAAGAGAGAGTGGCAGGAAGAGAAGAGCAATTGAGGAAGAGAGAGCGACGGGCTGAGTGGAAATGGAATTAAAAAAAAAAATGAATTAAACGTGAATAAAATAAGAGAATTAAAAAAAGCGCTCAAAAAAAGTCGCAAGCTACCAAAATAAGCCCGAGGCGCCGAACACCGGCGCATCCAAAGCCAGCCCGCGCACGCTTCAAAGACTTGCAAGACCAGACAATGTCGCTTCTTCACGACAAAGACTTTGCGCTTTACTGCCTTAGACACTCGTATCGTGACCGCATTCACGACGGTGTCGGTGAACGCGTGGTGCACGTCGACCGCGCCCTGCACGCCCGCGCGTGGGCCCTCTCCGCCCGCAACTCCTCCGTCCTCGCTGCAAACCCGCCGCCGCCCTTCCAGCCAGAGTTCCAATACTCACCTCCCATCCCTAAGTTTGTTGAGAGCGGGCGAGTTACCGCGACTGTGTCCTCGTCTGCGTCCTCCAGTATCAATGGCCGCAGCACCTCCTCCGGGTTTGAGGACGACCCCAATGAAGAGGAGCGGGAGTATGGCGAAGACGAGCTTGATCCTAACAGCGGCCCGACTGCCACCGCAAACCCGTCTGCTGCGAAAGACAATGACGGAGACGACGACGAAGACGAAGACGACGAGCTAGGCATTGAGGATCTTCAGCGAGCTGCGCGCCAGATCAAGTTCTCCAAAATGCCCACGCGAGACAAAGAGCGTATTCCTGACGTCGACCAAATGCTATCAACATATATCTCGGCTTCAAGGCACAAGCATCACCGCTCAGTCACCGAGACGTCTCCTTCATCATACTCCCGCATCAACTACAACGACACATCTGCATTCAACATTGGACTGGCCGGAAATTTAGATGACAGGGATGGCATGACCTTCCTCCAATCCTCGTCGTTCCGCCGCGGCATGTCCTTCGACAAACGCTTCAGCACTCTCTGGTCTGATATCTCAATGGACGAGGCTATTGCTCGCCCATCGCTCCCGCCATCGTCTATCAGCCATCCTTCTTCTTCTGCCGCCGCAGCATACGGACATGACCATGATCTTCTAGAGACCACGACCAATGATGAGCAGGCGGTTCCTACCGCTCTTTCTGCTGCCCTCGCAGTTGCAGAAGCGGCAAACGCAGCAGCAGCAGCAGCCGAAGTGCTCGTTCCTCTTGAACATTCACCTTCTTCATTCGTGGCTTCTCCGTCCCCCGAACGCGACCTCTCTCGCATCACAGTCCGTACTGAACTCAAATCAAACCTCTCTGCGCTCATCAAAGCCTCACAGGCAGCCGAGAAAAACCCATTTGAGATTTATACATCCGCTTCAGGTGTTGGAGAGCTTAAACCTCTTCGTCTGAAGCTCTATCGTCCTACCTCAAAACAACCTACAACACCATTCGACGTTGTTGTAAAGTCGTATGCCACTGTTGCAGACACAATCGGATACTCACTTTACCGCTACTGGGAAGAAAAGCGAGAACCGAAACTTACAGAGGATGAGGAGGATGTTGCGAAATGGACATTGCGCATCGTAGAAGACGACGGTGAACCTGATTTAGATTTTCCTGCTCTAGATCGCACTCGTATAATTTCTGCGTTTAGTTTCGACGAGTTTGCATTGGTCGAAGCGACACCCAGACAAGTAGCAGAAAACAGAAAGCTACTTGCTGGATCTTCAGCATCGTGACATTTCGCGTGTAATGGGAGGGTTTTTGTTTCTTTTTCTTTTTATTTGTCATTTTGAGGTTTGCTGGTGAGTTTTGGAATTGGCGTTTCTTGGTGTTCACTTTTACTTTACATAGTAGTATGATTTAGAGAATTTATAGATTTGGCATTCAAAAACTAAACATCCGTGAATCTCTCAGCTGTAATCTCCGGTAGAGCTGGTTCTTGCGTAATTTCATGCTCTGTTACCGGCTGGGGTGCAGGAGCAGGCCTCTCTAGCAATTGCTGCAAATCTTTCCTTTCATAATAGTACATTCCATCGGCAAATGTTGCACTCCATGGTACCTGTCCATCTGCGATTTTCTTCACAACTCGATATGCCCCAAGATCATAGTATCTCACTCCAGTTCTTGGATCAATGAATTGCGCAAGTTTGCCAGTTACACTGCATAAATGCTTCTCAAACCTAGGAGGAGCGTTTCCAGACGCGGACGCCTTTCCAAACAGAACAGAGCGTACAAAGGGCGCATCGATCGTAGTTCCTGGAGGGTAATTAATTAATATTACAGATTCATTTGAGCATGCAGTAGTAGGTCCTTGAGGTTCGGAAGTAGCTTCAAATTCCTCTTCCTCCTCCTCTTCTTCTTCATCGTTTATTTTTACCGTAGGCGGGATTTCATCTATAACTGGGACAACCAACGATGAAGGTGCTCCTCCTTCAACTGCTGTAGATTCTGTAAGGTGTGAGTTATTACTACCCTCTGTTTCTTTTGACTTGTTGGCTTCGTCCCCTTCCTTAGATTTCAATTCTTCTGGCTCCATTACAGCAGAGCGCTGTGTTTCATCCACAGATTCTTGACTATTCGCATTGCCAACTGTGTCTAACTCGGCTAGCTTCTCAGCTGCGCGCGCATCTGTGTCTTCTGTGGTGTTCAAATTAACCGTCACTTTTTCGTGCGACACTTCGGAAGTTTTGTCATTGGGCGTAAATTCAAATAGAGTAGGTCGTGCCGCGGTCTCTTCAGCAAACGTAGAAACTTCTGTCTTTTCCGGTTTATTTTCGATAGGCTTCTCATCGATATCCATCGCATCTGACATGGAGAGGTCATGGGCGGTTTCTGGCAGTGGCGAAACATCGATCTCTGCAGAGCCTTGCGGCTCTGTAGCAGTTTTTGATTGCTCCATATCGTTTTGCGGAGGCTCATTCGCATTTTCTTCAGGAATAACATTGACATTGGCCATAGATTGGTTGACCTCATTTGGATTTGAAGTCTGAGCCTCCCCAGCTGAGTGCTGAGTAGCTGGGGCCATCACCGAATTTTTGTTTATATTTGCAGAATCTGTATTTTCATCAGCCGTCTCTTGCTTTATCTCGAAAGATTGATTTACTGCTGCATCTTGCGTAATGTCGTCTGTTTTATTGACCTTGGGCTTCATAATCCTTGGCCTTGCTTTCTTCTTCATGCGATCTTTGCCAGTACCAGCTTGTTCAGGAAATGGTTTGCATCCACTTCGTTTTGCATCAATCCCGTAAGCAGCTTCTTCATCCAGGACTTCAATAAGTAATCCACGTTTGTCATCAGAGACCTCTTCGATAGCACTGCGCCATCTGATTGCAAGACCAAGCTGCTCCCGTCGGGCGAACATTGCTGCTCGTTGACTTTGTTTTCTCATGACTTCTTGCTCAAAAAACTTATTAAGGGATGCAACGTTTTGCTCTTCGGTAAGCTTTGCACGTTCAATTCGTTCTTGTTGAGTTAGCTTCACTACTGTGGTAGATGTGTGATGTGTTGGGCCATTTTTTTTGTGCTGCTCTTGCTGTTGAAGACGCTTGAGTACCGCTTGCTTGTTTTGAACAGTGTGGGCGCGCGAGCTGGAGCGAATACTTGTGAGGGTGCGACGAGAGGTTTTTAGTCGAAGATCAGGTTTTTTGTCAGCGAGAGAAGGATTGAAAGCAACAGTGCGTTGCTCAAGCAGCTTTCGCCGCCGTGTTTTCTCGCGTCGTTCTTGGTCTCGAAGTTCCTTTTCCGCGACATCTAATTCACCTTCAGCAGGTTCTTTGTTTGCATCGTCGGCATCGTCATCGGAGGAAGAGCTGAACATCTCGTCGTCGTTGACGGTAGCAATGCGCCTGCGCTTTCGTTGACGCGGTGCATGTTCGTGTTTGGCTTCCTGTTTATTGCCACCATCGTTGTCATTTGTGCCTTGATCAGGATCAACTTCGTTTTGATTGCCGTCATCGTCGTCTTCTTCGTCTTCCTCGTCTTCAAGATCTTCGTCAGCGCTACTGACAAAGTCCTGGTCGTCGTCGGTTTCCGCAAAGATGGCAGCGACCTCTTCACCTTCCTCTGCAGCGAGAGACTCTTCGATCTCGAGCAGGTTACGCAGACGATTACCTGCCGTCGAGCGCTTTTCGCGGCCGGAGATGAGCAGCTCAACCTCGGGCTCTGGCGATGACGACGCGTCGTCGCGGTCAGAGTCGGCGTCAGAGGACATTGCAAACTACTGCGGTCGCTGATGATGGCACTTAAGAAGCGTAGATGACTTTTTGAAATGAACCATAGACAGTAAAAAAGCTGTAGACAGAGTTGTGTAGATGCTAATAAGTATACAATGAATTCGCGAGCAGCTGCGCGTGAGGTTAGCACCACGCAAAGAATAAAACTACTGAAAGCGGCAGTCTACGCCAAAAGAGGAAATATAGAATTAGGGCAGTCTGCGTGGCCATATTGACCTCCTCGAGCAACCACTTCCGCACAGCTTCCGCATCTCGTTGGTTGCGTGCGGGCACAGCCTGCTTTTTATTTACTGTTCCAGCAGCCTGAATAAGACGACAGCGGTCGATTTTCTTATCATTCTTTTGTTTTGTCGGAAAATCTGTCTTCACAGCCCAGCGACCTGCGCGTCAGTCGTCCGCCCACCGTCGAGCCTGCGCTCATGGCCTCCTCCGCCGAAGCACCCTCCCTCGCGCCCGCGTGTTCTTCCTCGGCGCCCTTGTCTTCCCGGTTTACTCTGTCGTCCTTTGCAGCCAGTCTTTCACCAGACAGTGACGACGACAGCAGCGAGTCGCCGGCGTCGCTCGTGCCGGACATGCAATCCGACAGCAAAGACTCCTACTCGTCCACAGACACCAGCCGCGACAACAGCAGCAAACACGACAGCGCTTCCCGGGCAGTTATTCGACGGAAAAGCCATCGCAAGTCAAAGACGGGCTGCGTGACCTGTCGCCAGCGCCGTGTCAAATGCGACGAGCAGCTTCCGATCTGCGCCAACTGCATCCGCCACAAGGGTATGTTGATCTCTTTAATGTACTCTGATCATTTGCGTACAGAAATGCTCTAACAGGCTTTGAAGTTCGCTGCGACTACGCAGACCTTTCGTCGGACGCTCTGCGCGACCGCCATCTCGCGCAGCTCGTCGACCGCATCGTCGACGCCCTGCTCTCGCGACCAACCGTGGGGCGAATTCGCCCATTCGCCTCTTGGCGGCCGTTCCAGAACCTGACAAACACAGACATGCGTCTTTTACAGCACGTCTCGGTCTGCGCCTCGAAGTTCATCGCAGTCAGACCCGAGCACGGCTTGATTTGGAAAGAGGTCGCGGTGCAGGCGGCTCAGCGTGAACCGTACCTGCTCCACGCTTTTCTTGCCGTCGCCTCGTCGCATGCCAGTCACCTAGCCAGTAACCAGGACCTCTTCCGCATGTCTTTAGAACACAAAACAATCGCTTTACGCGGTGCCCAGAATGCGATATCTGCATTTACACGCGACGACGCTGAGAATGTCCTCGCTACCTCGCTGCTTCTTTCGTGGCAATCTTTTTACACCGAGGACCTTGATCCGACAGGCGGTGCACTCTTTGCTTCTTTGGCAAATGGTATTGAAGTTATCTTGGATGCAATGGGCCGCTGGCGAGATGACTTCCCTCTGGCCTCCTTGTACTACTACTCCACACATTCAGAATTTTCTTTCGCGCCGCTACAAAGCCCGACACAGCGAGAGGTTGTATTCAGATCACTGCTATCGTCTCTGGAGGAAGTGCGGCCTCATTGCTTGGAAGTAGATCCAGATGTAGGACCACTACGCAGGGTCTGCTTCGAAGCACTCTACTCAGCAGTCGACTCTTTAGCAAATCACCTTGCTGACGGCAAATTTGATACCTATCCAATTTCTGACCAGCGACTGCTTGTTGATGTATTTAATAGATGGCAGCTACTTTTTGCTTCAAGCGAGGCATATATGAACGACTTCAACGCTGACTCGGATCCGCGCTATGGAAGAACAAGGCCGCCTTCAATGGGCTATCGGTGCGACGAGAGTACACCACTGTCAAGCGCGATTATGCGAGCTTATTCGCGCGACCCTCTTACTAGAATAATTTTCGCATATTACTACAGTGCGGCACTATTGGTTCATGGCCTTTTACCGTCTTCACGAAGTTCGAAATCTTTTATATCACGACTTGGTCCGCTAGAATCTGTTATCTGGTCACTACGGCAACACGAGGATTGGTGGACTGACGCTGAAGATTATGCACATTTTGCACTGCGCGTTATTGATTGCTACAAAGTCAGATCATGGCAGCCAGTACTTGATCTTGAATCTGAGATTGAATTGCCGGAGCGAGTGGCGGAAGTGCTGTGGTATGGCATGACTGAGTCAAAAATTCTAAACAGTTTTGCAAGTTTTTCACAGCTTTTGTAATTTAGCCTTTTAAATAGTCCACAGGCTTTTGTTTTAATGGAGTTTTCTTTATTTTATTTTATTTTTTTTTTTTGGGTTATCCAACAATGTGTTTTCAGGGTTTGATTTTTTTTAGACAGATGTGTGAAGTTGCGCGCGTTCACAGCTGTACGGTAAATAGGAAGAGTTTGTACGAATAAGATATTATATACAATCTAATTGATGGTGCTATTTACGAGCGAGATGAAGTCTGCTTTAGTAATTCCAGAAGCGATAGAGAGCTCAAAAAGACTTTTGATTGAAGTCCTAACGTGATTCAGGATTGGAATGCGCGCAGCAGGTATTTGTTCAAAGCCGTCATCGTGCTCGTCGTGTTCTGCTCGATCATGGATTTGACTAGACTGAGTAGAAAGAGGAGCCGGCTCATCTCCTACTACTGCGGTCTCGACAGCATCGTAGCGAGCATAGTAGTCATTATCAGCGACTTCAGACACGCCTACAGGCACATCAGCTGGCTCTGATCCGTTCTGCTCCGCCTCAGCGGCCATTCTGTTCTCGTATTCGTCCCAATATCCATCGTCAGCTTCGCTGTCATCGCCATCGAGGGTTTCGTCGGCGATGTTGTATTCATCGAGTTCTTGTGCTAGTAGTTCATCAGTACTGCCAATAGAGCTAAGCTTCACGTCGTGCACCCGCCATGCCGTCTCGATAGGCTCCCAGATCCAGGTGATTGCGACTCCGAAATCTGGCAGCGCGCAGCTGGCAAGTAAGGTCTCGTCATCGGGCTGGATTGTGCCTCTGTCAAGAATGTGTAATCTGTCAGGGTGCTCTTCTGCGGCCTCGTAGAGCTTTCGTGCGAGGAGGGGCCCAATTCCAGCAGCGCGCGTAACGGACGAGGACCAGGAAAGCAGATCCGCCCACTGATATCGCACCGCCTCGAGCACGCGCTCAGATGCGTAGTCATCAGCAGCCTGATCGCCAGCGGAGAACTGCTCAATATTGTAGGAAAGCCTTGCGCGCAAAAGCGGACTGAGCAGGCCGAGAAAGGGAGGAAGTAGCGGCGGAAGCAGCTGCCGTTCGTCGACGCCGCTGATCCGCGGAAGATTTCTAAGAAGCTCTGGCACCAACACATCAAGCTCGAGCGGCGCCGACGACGGCATTGAAACGACTGCCGACGGCATTAATCGCTGAGAATGCTTTTAGTTTGCAGCAAAGACGGGCAAAGTTTTGAGCCAGTCGTCGTGCGCGGGAACGAAGAGGAAACAAACAGATCGGGTTAGGGTATCAAAGCAATTTAAATCCTCGGCCTCGCCTTTCGTGCCCAACAAGCGTAATTCATAACAAAGATCCATCTTCGACTCTGCAAGTTTTTTGTACAATGCTTTTGCTCAAGAGTCTGCGACGGCCGCTGGCAGCAACGAGTGCGGGATGTTGTGCACCTGCCTCTTTCAGCCGTTCCCTGCGTTCACGCGCGTATCCGCAGCAGCCTCGACTGCTTTCTCCGCCCACGACCGCCCAGCACAGCTCCCTGCCTACACGCGCGCAGGACACGACAGTACTCGCGCAGCACGCGCGTCAATTGGCGACAGCTGCAGTGGAAACAGCAACTCCGGCTGCTCCGGCGACAGGGTGGCTGCTGCGAAACCTGCCCGCGAAGGCTGTTCCCTACGCGCAACTTATCCGCCTCGACAAGCCTGTCGGCACCTGGCTGCTGTACTGGCCCTGCAGTGAGTCCCTTCCCCTCCTTGATTACTCTTTGTTTTGATTCTTATTGACGCGCGCCTGGCAGCCTGGGGAATCACATTGGCCGCTACTGCGACGGCCGCGCCAGTGCTCAGCACGGTCTGGACGCTCTCGCTCTTTGGCGTCGGCGCACTCGTGATGCGAGGTGTGGGCTGTATTGTCAACGACATGTGGGACCGCGACCTCGACACGAAGGTCAGTCGCACTGCGCTGCGGCCAATTGCCTCGGGCCAGGTCTCTGTGCGACAGGCATCTGTTTACCTCGTGAGCCAGCTCTTCATTGGCCTCGCTGTGCTGCTCTCTCTGCCATTTGACTGTTTTCTGCTGGGTGCTTCGAGTCTCGCGTTTGTCGCGACATACCCGCTCTTCAAGCGCTTCACATACTACCCGCAGCTCATGCTGGCCTTCACCTATAACTGGGGCGCGATGCTGGGCTTCCCGGCCATGCACGCGTGGGACGTGCCTACCATGGCCGCTCTCTACGGCGCCGGCATCTGCTGGACAATGGTCTACGACACAATTTACGCTCACCAGGATAAACGTGACGATATCCGGGCCGGAATCAAATCGACTGCGCTGGCGTGGGGCAACAAGACAAAGCCAGTCATGACCGCAGTTACAGCAGCCCAGGTCAGTCTGCTGGCGACTGTTGGCGTGCTAAATGCCATGGGTCCGCTGTACTTTGGCGGCCTCGCGTGGGCTACTTACAGGCTAGGCCGGATGATCTACAAAGTCGATCTCGACAACCCAGCTAACTGCTGGAAGTGGTTCGTGGACAACGTTAAAACTGGCGGAGTGATTTTCCTTGGAATCGCCTTGCAGTATTTGTATGACTTGTACGCTGCTACTGGTATGGCTTAGCTCTCAGCTCCTTCTTCGTCTTCATATCCATATTAGATCAATATATTATTTAATCACACTGAACATATTTTTTTCCTGTTTTTCTTTCTTTTTTTTTGTTTTGGAGGAAGAATGAAAAAAGCAAATAGTACAAAATGAAAATAAAATCACTATAATTTTGGGATGTGGAGACTCTTGCTGATCATAGCGCATCCCGAGAAGAAAAAAAGGATAACGGCGGGGTGAAATTCGTAGATAGTGTCTTTGGCGACAACTCCGAGCGGAATGCCGTCAAACAACCAGCCCTTGTACAGCCAGTAGGCCATAGTGAAGACGAGTGAAAGGGTAGTAGGGATGGGAGTGCCCTCAAAGTACTTTGACTTGCCTGATTTGTCTTTGGGCAAGTTCGCAACGGTTACGTTAAATCTGGCGAGACGAGCAAGGCCGCAGAGAACAAAGTAAACGAGGACGGCGTTGTCGATGGCTGAGCGAAAGCCGATGCAGAAAGCGCAAGCAGACGGAGCGACGCCAAACGAAACGAGATCTGCAAGCGAATCGAGCTCCTGGCCCATCAGAGAGCTCTTCTTACGCAGACGTGCGACTTTGCCGTCCATAAAGTCGAAAAAGAGACCGAATGGAGTGAAGATGATAGCGAGCCAGAGGTTGAAATGGTCGTCAGGGTCCCCGAGGCAGTAGCGTAAGGCGGAGAAGATGCTCATGACACCGCATAGACCTGGGAGCAAGCTAGTGTTAGCGAATTTGCAAAGCATTAAATCAAAGATCAACGCAGACAAAATACCATTGAGAAGGGTGATGAAGTCTGCCATGTGCAGGGTCCTGGACAAAAGGGATTGTTAGCGAGACGAAGAGCGATGATTTGTAAACGACG
This sequence comes from Myxozyma vanderwaltii, assembly GCA_030556335.1. Taxonomy (NCBI): domain Eukaryota; kingdom Fungi; phylum Ascomycota; class Lipomycetes; order Lipomycetales; family Lipomycetaceae; genus Myxozyma; species Myxozyma vanderwaltii. Next base: position 39,167 of record JAKTPV010000066.1, on the reverse strand, counting down.
AGAAGACTGCGAACCGGATCAGACTGAGATGTCGTTCACGCTTGAGTGCTTTGAGCTGCTCTTGCTGCGATTCTTCAGACAATGAGCGTTTGGAGGATTCTGTGAACAGAATAGACTGTTAGCCGGGGGGTGAAGAGAGAACGGGGAGGGGGAGGGAAAGGAAGAGAAAGGCTCTCGAGGTACTGCTTACGACCATTTGCGCCAGACTCTGGCTTTGAGCTGCGTCGTGAGCGGGTAGTTTCTGAAGCAGACATTGCAAATATAAACACAGATAAACCGAATAGAAAAAGGAACCGCTTTTATTGCAAAGTAAAGCGGAGAGAAATGGCAGGAAGAAGAAGAAGAGGAAGCAAAAGTGAAAGATTGAGCGACTGCGGCGAGCGCAAAGAAGCGAAGCAAACGAAGCAAAAACGACCGTCCCGATGACGTCTTGTTTTGGGGCCCAACGCGCCCGAACGCCTCCACGCGCGCGACTGTTGTCTTCTCGCTGCCTTCGCACACCGCAAAAATGCTACTTGGTGGGTCTGCAAACTGGTAATGATATAAAAACTGGACGTAGAATGAATAAATTAGATCTCACACGCGTATTGAAACCTTTTCGCATACAGTAATATGCTAAAACATATATGCACAAACATTAGCGTGGATATGCCCCAAAACAACTGTAGCGCGCGTACTATGCCGAACAAGGGGCACGCGCGTGTGTATTTTTGCCCCTGCTTCATCTTCATCTTCGTCTCGTCCTCTTCCTCTTCCTCGCCGCAAAGCACCTTCTTTTGTCCTCTATTTTCTGCGAATCGTCATGTTGCGCTCTTCAATACCACTCGCGCTTCTTGTTGCGCTGCCGCAGTTTGTCGCTGCGCAGACGCTCGGCACCTACGTCGGCTGCTTCGCATCTGCCGGCGACCTCACCCTCGACGACACCTACGCCTACCAGTCCTCCTCCTACTGCGAGGGAAAGTGCGCGGATGGTTCCTATTCAGTTCTTGGCCTTACGCAGGGCTCCCAGTGCTGGTGCGGAAATTCCATCCCGGGCTCGCAGGTGGACGACTCGTACTGTAGCACCGTCTGCTTCGGCTACGGCCTCGAAAACTGTTCGTTTCCCTCTCTCTATCTTCCATCTTCACGCGTTAACTGTTTTACTTAGGTGGCGGAACAGGATACTACACAGTCTATCTTACTGGCGAGGGCACAGTCGAGAACTCTGCCGCTCTGCAGTCGGCTGCTGCGTTTTCAGAAACCGAGGGTGCCAGCTCTACGACGGCCACTTCGTCGACCACGTCCGCGACCTCCTCTTCCACCTCGTCGACGCCTACCACCACTAAAGAGTCCTCTACTTCCTCCTCATCTAAAACTACTTCTTCCACTTCCGGGACCTCGGTCGCGTCTCACAGCAGCGCTTCTGAGACGTCGAGCGCATCGACCTCCTCGACCTCCTCCACTACCTCGACTACCTCGTCATCCACGTCGGCCTCAACGATCTTCAGCTCGACCGAAGACCCCAGCACGACATCATCAGATGATGCGGTCGCCTCTCCCACATCGTCTGCCGAGTCGGGATCAAATGCGGGTTCCAACTCTAGCTCCGGCAGCGACTCGACCTCAAAGTCCTCTGGTGGCCTTTCTGGCGGCGCGATTGGAGGAATTGTTGTCGGCGTCGTCGTAGGCTTCCTCGCCGTCGGCGGCCTACTTTTCTTCTTATGGCGCAGACGACGCAACTCTGAAGACGACGACGACGACTGGCCCGACTACTCCAACTCGCGCTCGCGAGGCCGTGCCGGTGGAGCACCTCTGCCTTCTTCAGACACTACTCCCGTGCTTCCGTCCGAGAAGCTGTCGTCGAATTCGCTCAGCTCACGCGCCCCTCGCGTCGCTCTTGTCGACCAGCGACTAAACCCGGTCATGATGGAACGACGACTCTCAGACGGCTCGCTCTCAGACGAGCAGGACTACAGTCGAAAGATCCTTCGCGTCGTGAACGTCGACTGATTTCTCTTTGCGCTACGAGTCTCAGAAATCTATTTATATCTCAACCTTCCGGTTCTAAGTACAAAACCTGTTCTACACCGGCTCGTTCTGCTTTTTATTTCATTTTTAATTACAGACGGTCTAAATCGAGAATTGGCTCGGCTTTGGAGGATACGCTTGGACTTTTCGCATGAATTCCAATGAATGCTGCGGCGGTTTCATACGTTTGTTTGCATTCCTCGGAATGAAAAAAGCCGCGCGTGCCTTTTTTTGTCCACTCCATCTATAAACCTTAAAAGTTTATACATTTTTAACTTTTTAATTCAATTTCGTTTATCTTTGCAAACTTTTGCCATTTGTTTTGTGTGTTTATATTTTCTCATGTTGTTTTATCTCATTTACTATATCTTTGGGCATGGAGTTTTTCTTTTCTTCTTTTTGATTTCAGTTGTATTGCTACTTTATATTGTTACACATAAATCATGCTGTCTTGATTCGAGGTTTGGTTGTTGGACCGGAGTCTCAGTTATCTAAGCTTTCAAAGTCTGCCTGTTGCTTTTTGTTTCTTTAAGTCATAATACATTTTGATACACATTTTATTTCATTAGCCACATAAAAGAAGAAGAAGAAGAAAAAAAAAATATTAGAAAGCCTCCCAGTTGAACATGCTTTTTTCCAGAAAACCATTACAATAAAACATTATGCTTATGCCAGTACTTATCTACAATGCAATGACAGTAAATGACTTGCTCCTTACCTGCTCCAAACTTACTCGCCCCTTTTCATCTCAAATATCCAATTTTTCTTTTGTTTTATTTTGGCGTAAAACTTCCTATTGTCGTCCGACCACACTTCTCTGTCGTCGAATCGTAAGTTCCATCAAAACTATCGTATTTGCTGGTGAATGCCTTGTCCAGTCAACAAACACAGGCATCTGATGCCCCCTAAATACCGACTTACGCTTCACTCTTCGCCCTCCCTCAAGCTTATGAAGCGACTTCCAATCAATTGCCTTGACGGCATCATACAAGTCCATAGTATTCCATTCTTTTCTTTTGGTATTCGCAGCCATGCTCGCGCAGAGGAAGACCTTCATATTTGTTCGTGTAGACGCTATAAGATCGCCAAACCAGTACCATTGTGGTGCACAGTCTATTTTTGTCGGTGCTGAGACGGTCAATAACGAGTCATTCAGTGTCTTATCTTCCAAAGGATTGGCAGTCGCGCAGCATGTCGCTGGATCGAGTTCAATAGCCAGACATCGAAGTCGTCTTAGCATCGGCATGTAATTCTCAAATAACATGTCAAGATTAAGATTACCGAGTACAAGCTCTTCGAGAGTCGAAGCATTCTGCTCGAGGAGCATACGTATAGCGTAAAAACTCTCCCACATAACCGATTTACTAAGCACAACGGCAGTTCCACGTCCAGATTCATCTATAGGTGCTCGAATGGTCAATCTTCGTAAACGACGAAACATGTAAACGTCTCCTAGCTGTAGACGCGAAAGGCGTTCAAGCGAAAGCGATGAAACCGACTTTGCGACACTATTCACAAATGCCGAAAGTTGAGCAGAATCTCCGCTGAATGAAAGTGACTCAAGACAAGTCAGATGACGGAGAAGATTGCGAACTCCTCGATATGCAGTGTCTGGTGGAATGGGAAATTCAGTCATCCCGTCCGCAGTTGTGCGGATATCGTTTGATGTGAGATCATGTCCAATGACAGTGATCTCTTTCACAAGTTTCGCAAGCTCGGGTTTTCTAAAAACAAATAGAAAGGCAATGCTTTAGCACAATGAGCTTATTAAACCACTTAAGACTAAACTTACTCTTTGAATGTTCGTTTTAAAAGAGCTCCACTGCCTTTGCGATCCAATTTCAACCTCCTCCGCATCAACTTTGATTGCTGCTCGTCCTTATTATCAATTGAAAAGTTTTCAAATAAATCGACCATACATTCGTCATCCCCATCCCAGAAATCATCTCGAAGACGCTGATCAAGGGGCTTTTCATCGCTCTCTGAGTAGAAGCTGTCACATTTGGGCAAATACAGCTTTAGTCTTCTGTACATTTCCGTAGTAAGCAACGAATTCAAGTGCTTATTAACAAGCACTGGGCCATAGAAATCGCTCCCACAAAACTGTGCAAATACTTGTAGCAGAATTTCATTTGGAAGCGACTGAAACCCGGCGACCATGTTCAAAAGGTGCACTTTCAGCTCTCTTTTCTCGCACTATCTTTCTTTCTAGCCGCAAGGCTCACCTATCACCCTCTATTGAACACGAATACACAGCTCCAATCAAATCCAGTTAGATATATACAGATCCCTTCCTTACCTACTGCGCTGTTATCAAGGTGGGATATTCCGGAGGAATATAATAGCGGAGATACGTCATAAAAGCAGACAAGATCGGTAAGTTTATCAAAACTTTCGCTTATGTCATTTACAGGCAAAGTGCTCGTAATCTGTTTACGCGTTGCCGCATTGGGTACTAATCGTTGGTTCGCTGTTATAGACGGACCAGTCGATTAAAAACAAAATTTACTTTGTAACATTGATAATCAGAGTACGTTTATAAACGCACATATATATTAAACGACATGAAATAAGAACTAAAGTCAAAGCAAAAGCAAGCAAACGCAAAACCACAAATTATTAATAATCTCCACATTACTGTTTTTATAACAAAAGCTATTACCAAATTTACTTCCCTTCTTTTTTTTTCATCTAGTGTAACAAATTACGCAGTCTCATACTTCTCCCAATTGTCCAAAATATTACGAATCTTGGCGCTACCAGTCAGGTTATAAACCTCCTCAAAATAATCCTTTGAGATAGAAAAGGGCTTTGCCGTCAAGTTGGGAATATATTTTCCAATAAGGTTAGCGGGTTTGACTGCCTGCTGAGGCAACTTCTTGAGTAAGAAGCGCTGGAATGGCTTAACACCAGATCGCAAATAGCTGGAGTGGAAAGGAACGGATATTCCCTTGAGAGGAATAGTAGCAAATCCGCGCTCGAGGTCAATAGGCTGTGGCTTTTCCTCGCTCTTCTTAGCAATCTCAGTAACGATCTCAGTCAGCTGCTCCTTGACCTCCTCAATAGACATTGTCTGCATAAGCTTATCAAGGTCAATCTTTTGCACCTTCATGAAATTGAGCACGTTTGTAAGAGAGTCAAGAGCGCGGAGGTCACCAGCAGCAACATATTGGGTGTTCTCGACATTGTAGTTGACAATCTCAAGAAGCCACTTGGTCTGCTGAGAAATATGTTCCACAACGTATCGCAGAGCAGAGTCATTGAAAGTCTTCGAGATTCGTGACGGGTTGATGGCGCACATACCGTAGTTCGAACGGCCCAATGAGTCACGGGGAACAGCAACCTGCATAGTCATACCACGGTAAAACACAACATCAACAAGCGATTCAATGGGCATGACATCTCCAAGTGCAGTTAATGCAGAGTACTCTCCCAACGAGTGACCAGCGTAAGAACAATCCGCCGCAACAAGTCCCTTAGCCTTCATATCCTCAAACGAAGCCTTCTCCATGAGGGTCAACGCAGGCTGGGTAAACTGAGTCGCAGACAACAAACCAGAGGGCGATTTGAAAGTGTACAAAGTGGTAGTCTCGGTAATCTCCTTAAAAATCTTCTCAGATTTCAAGTTTCCCTCAGCATCAACAGACTCGAACATCATAGAAGTATAGTTCTGGCGAATAGCTTTGCCTGCAATTATACTGTTAGTATACGCGAGAAAAATTAGAAGATAAAAAAGTTTCAGCGCACCCCTTGGTCCACCAAAGTGAACTGTGTACTCCTTCGGGTTGTTCTTGACGATGTTGATAATTGAAAAGCCTGATAATGAGTTAGAAAGCGAACTTATACGTAAAGTAAAACAAATTACTAGGACAAATACCATAATTGTTCAGGAAATGACGGTCAGCACGATCCCAGACGTTTTTCGCAACAGGGCTTGACTCGTAGAGATCCATACCCATTCCTTGCTCTTGTGAACCCTGGCCGGTAAAAATATATGTAGAAACGGGTTGCTCAACTTCCGCTTGACCGATAAGAACTGGCTCTCCAGTATCTTTATTAGTGCTCTCAACCTTAATAATCTTTCGACCACCGATCATGCCAACATGGCGAAGCTTAGTCTCGACATTGTCATTTGGCAAAACCATACCGACGAATGAGCAGTTGAAGCTACGCACACGAGCGACATTATTCTCAGCTGCCCAAGTCTCAACCAGAGAGCGAACAGAAGCAGACGAATACATGCCATGGGTAATATTTCCGGGCAAATTGGCATAAGCGGCAAATACGCGCGAGACATGGATTGGATTATAGTCACCAGAAACACGAGCATAGCCCTCGTTAGAAGCGGGAGAGCGGTTAATAAGCTCAGTCGATCCATTAAGGGGGATAGAGTTTTCGAACATAATAGGCTGCTCAATTGTGCTACCATATCGTTGTAAGTAATCAATAACAGGGTTACCATGAGACTCGCCCGCCTCATAGTTGACGCTACCAATCTGAATGACCTCGCGAGTAGGAAGTTCTAGCAAAACTTGACCAGTAGTGCGCACAGACGAGAATGCAGTCTTGTTCTTGAATCGCGTAAAGGTTTCAAGTCGGAAGGTCAAAGTCTGCTTGAGCAAGTCAACATGAGGGTCATCGTTCAACTCAAACCAGTCCTTCGATTGCAAAACAGCAACATCCTTAGACGTATTCAGGGTTAATTGCATAGGCAACTCCGATTTGCGTTGAAATGTATTCTCAAAGTCTGTGTAAACACCACGATACAAAAACTGTGAAGTAACCTCCATGATTTCCTTGCCTTCGCACGAGAGCACGCCACTTACTTCAACCATCTTGCCTGAATCTTGGTTCACAACTGAGTTAATCTTGGCCACAGTCGAAACTGAATCGCCCTTCTTGAGTGGACCAGCACCAGGCATCATCTTGAACGAGTTGGATAGATGAACAAGTTTGAGCAAGTCACAGTCAATAACCTTGGGGAAGATAGCCTTGATAATCGCCTTCCAGCCAACAACGATAGCAAAATCCATAGGTGCATAAGTCGCTTTTCCAGGCCGGTCGACAAATGCTTCCCCGTTGTTGCCAACTGCATATACAAAGTCTGCTATAGCTTTGCCAGTGACATCAACAGAACCACCATCAATTGCCGCCGTAATATCCATATCAGCGGGATAGCTTTCGGGAGCAAACCACAGACGCCAGTAAAAGTCTTTAATTCTGTCATTGCGACCCTCCATAACTTCGCGAATGGGTGCAAATCCAACTTCAGGATGATATGTGTAGAGAAGAGTAAGACCAACAGGTTTCTGCTCAACAGTGCGATTGTCATACATATCCATCTGAATAGTGTTGGCATCCTTTTTGAAAGTGTCAATGACAACAATCTCAGTGCCGTTAACGCGCTCCAAAACTGAGATGCGAGTATTTTCAGGATCCTCTGGGTTTTGGATCTTCACTTTGATACCATATGCTGGCGCAAAGATGCGCTTGAGCGGACTGGACTCATACTTTGAACCCTGAACAAACACATCAGTAGTGAAGAAAGCATGCCGCCATCCGTATGTTTCGCCGGCAAGAAGGCTAAGCCAAGAATCGATTGAGGGAAGAGCAGCATTTCCTGACGCTCCGGCAGAGACCGTGTACGTGATCAAATCATTGGCCTCGGTCTTCGTTACACTATCAGCCTCAACAGCTTCTGCAGCAGCAGCGGGAACAATGTCCTTTCCGCCAAAGTACTCAATAACTGGAATAGCAGATTCATCGTCGGAATAAACATCGCGAGTAAGATACTCAATGTGTTTGTTGTGGATGCCGTCAAGAATCTCTTTGACTGGTTCGTCAACTTTAGTAGCAAATCGAGCTGCAACAGGTCCTTGGAGAATGCAGGTACGTTGCACATCTTGACCCACGACAGCAGCAAGGTCTTCGCTCTGCCAAAGAGAATCCTTTTTAAAGTATATATCGAAGTTCTCATCGAGAACTGGAACAAAAGGAACAGGCTTCTGGCCAGGACGCAAAGAGAGCATAAGGAAAAATTCTTTATCTTGAATGTTTATAATCTGATCATTTGCCTCAGGATAGGCTTCAAGAATCTTCCTGACGATCGGTTCAGGATCCTCAAGCTCGATATATGACTGCAGCAGCGATTGAAGACCCGTCTGGTGGGTAAAGCGCTCTTCAACGCGGCGAATGAAATCACCGGTCATCGCTCTTAGTGAAGGGTCGATCCAACGCTTCTCGCCCTTGATGTAGAGAAGCTCAATCAACCGATTGATAATTTCTCCGTATGTCATATCTTCGAGATCAACAACCGAGCCGGCAGAATTTTTGCCAAACCAAACTTTCTGGAAATCGGCGTTCAGTTTCCTGATAATATAGTCTTTTTTGGCAAGGAGAGCGTCCACACGTTTATTTTTTGGTAAACTGAAAATAGTAGTATCCATTTCCTTCCTAAAGACGACATTAGTTAGCAAACTCAAGTGACTTCGTCAATCAGCTGATTAGCACTTACCAGAACAAAACACCACGAGTCGCAAGTTTGTGAATTGGCTCGCCCATCTCAGACAAGACAGTAATAACACCACCAGTAGGCTTCTGGTAAGTGCTCTCCCACTGAGATTCATCAACACCAGGAGCATCCACAATAGCCTGCTTTGCTCCAGGGGATGTATGTGATTCCTTTGCAACCATAATTCTGCTACCGTAAAGAATACCATCGAATGGCATAGGGGGATAGCCAAATTTAATAGACCATTGGCCAGTGAGATAAGGATAAGTGTCTTCAGCACCGCCAAAACCAGAGCCAGCCACTAAAATTATATTTTTTGAGCGGCGAATACGTGGGTACATTTGCAGGATTGGACTATGGAAATCTTCAAAAGAGTGATGACCACCACCACGACCACCAGTCCACTGACAAATAATAGGAAATGTGGGGTTAGCCTGTGCAATAGCAATGACTTGCTGAATGGCATCCATAGAACCAGGTTTGAGACCAAGGTGCTTAATCCCCAAAGTGGTAATGTACTCATTTGCGACTTCAATAGAAGGAACTCCAGCACCAATTGTCAAACCTTCAATAGGAACGCCCTCAGATCGAAGTTTCTGAATAAGAGGAATAGCCCAGCCCATAGCGCGTGGGTTGACATAGATAAGATTGACGGTAATACCAGCACCGGGGAAAGTCGACTTTTCAATTGCGTAGAATGCCTTGGTGAGCCTGCTGGCATTGAAATATCCACCACCACCAAGCTCGATATGGTATCCGGCGTTCATGGTAGCAGCAACGAAATCTGTCGGAACTGTCGATGGGGTCATACCAGCAACCATAATAGGAGGCTGTCCCAAAAGGCGGGAAAACTGAGTATCAACATAAGTCGTTCCTTGTGAAGTCTTAACAAGCTTGGGTGCAAATTCCAAGGCCCAATTGGCAGCAAACTTGACAGCGCTGTCCTCGCGATCAAACAGCTCAGATTTGAAACCAAGTTCAGAAACAGCGCCCTCTAGGGCTCCACCAAGGATAATACGGACACCGGTTCCTTCCTTGTTTCGGTGAGTGAGGAAACCAAGGCCGGAAGCCCCACCCGGGCCGAAGTCAACGATGTGAGTAGCATTGGGAAAAACGGTTGATTTTTCCCAAAAAACGGGAAGGCTAGTGACGAGGTAGACGAGGCGATTAACAATAGAGCCCTCTTCTTCTCTTAAATCATGACCATCATGTGTGTCGTATAAAGGAATAGCAAGCTCCGACGCGTCAAGAGTAACGTCCTTTAAGTCTTCAACAATTGTCGAGTAAGCGTGATCAACGTACGGAGAGTGGAAAGGAGCCGTGATAGGCAGAAAACGGTTCGTAAACTTGAGTTTGCGCTGAGAGTATGGAATTCTGTTCTGCTCCAGGCCTGGAGGTGCACGCAGTTTGCGAAGAGAAAGTGATAAACCGTAAAGAGATTGAGGTGGGCCGGTAACAACGAAATTTCGCGCGCCGTTCTCAAGAGAGATAGAGACATGCTTCTCTTCCGGCAAATGAGAATTTGTGAGATCAACATACTTCTGCACTTGCGACTTTGGAAGGTCGCGAACTGCAAGCATAGGCGAAGGCTTGCCTTCGCCCTCATTGACAGTGTCCTGAAGAACAGACGGAGCAAGGGATGTGCGCGGATAGGTTTGCTGAGCGCGACAACCAGTCCAAAAGAGAATTTTCACAGTCTTGATCGCGATTTCGAAGAAAGAATCCCAAGTCGAAGAGGCTGCAATCGCGGCAGCTGTGATGATACCCTGCGAGTGGCCCGTGGTTCCTATAAATGACCAGTTAGCAATTGCATCCAGCATTGGCGATGCAAATAGTTAAGGCATACGCACCGGCAAAGTAAGAACGCAATTCTCCGGGTTGCTTGCCAAGTACGCGGCAAGTAGCAGCGTAATGGGTCAATTGTACAATTCCAATAAGAGGGAAAGAAACGGGAGCGGAAACAAGGTAGTCTAGGTCAGGGGTAGACTCAGGCTCTCTGAGCCAGCGCATGATGTCGAGGCCGTTAGAATAAACTTTGGCTGTTCTCTCATCGTCAGCGAGGACGAGAAGCTCGTCAGCGCATGCCTGAACGAAGTCACCAATCAGTCCCTGGTAGATTGAGTAGACAGACCGGAGTTCATCGAAGTACTCCTCAATAGTACCCTGACCACCGAAGATGGCATAGAGCGTGGCACGGTGATCAGAGACGGTGCGTAAAAGGGCACTCTCGTGACCCTTGATCGGGCGGTTGGCGGCAAGGCGAGCAGCGTAGTATGCTCGGATTACTTCTTCGCGCTTCTCAATGGTACCGGGAAGAGCAGCAGCGATGGCATGAACCTCATTGGCGCGGAGAAAGCGCGATTCAAAGTCGGCAAGTACGAGAGCGAGAGCGTCGTCGTACTGTCCCGGGGCGTCGTCGGCGTGAGCAACAATAGACGCGAGGAAAAGCGCGACGAGTTCACATATAGACTCGGGCTCATCATCGCCCGCGAGCTCAGGAGTCGGAGTGGGGAGAGTGGCAGCGAATTCGTCGCGGAGGTGCAAGACGGAGAGGTAGAGCGCGGTCGGCACGAAGACAGTGTACTCAAGCGGGCCGTGTGTGAGAGCGAGCGGCCGAAGCGACGCCTGGGTGTGCGGCGTGGCAACTCCAGTCTCAGCGCCTGCGAACATTGTGGATGAAGACGGCGAGGAGGAAGAGAAGGAGAAGAAGGAGAAGGAAGTGAGGAAGGGAGAGGTGGTGGAAAGAAGGGAAAAGGAGAAGGAGAGAAAGCGAAGAAGAAAGGTTGTCAGGACGGGGATGCGAGCGGGAGGAAGTAGGGTGCGTGCTACGCGTGGCTAAGGAGTGGCTGTGGAGGAGCAGTGTTGGGTGCGGCTTTTGTTGGGCGTCGCGAAAAAACTGGATGCGAGCCGGCCACACTGCTGAGCTAGAAGCAAAAGGTCGAGTAGAGGCTACTTTCAGCATACTAGCTGCAATCAATTGCAATACATTGAACAGCAGCTGCTCTCAAAGCGTAAAATGGGGTGCGGGAGAAGGGGGACGAAGGCACAATCTCGACATGCAAAGTTTTGGCCCGAGGCAGCAAGTTCGGGCAAAAACTGGTGCGGCTCAGCGCGCGCAAACCAAAAGTCGGCTCGTTGGGGCGCGTGTCTCACCACGCTCAACCAACGCTCTGCCTCGCGCTCTCTTTCTCCTTCACCACCTCCTCTTCCTCTCCTCCATCGCCACCCTTCCCCCCTCCCCCCTCTCATCTACCCACCATGCGCCCCGAAACAGAGCAGGAACTCGCTCACATCCTGCTGATCGAGCTGCTGGCCTATCAATTCGCGTCGCCCGTGCGCTGGATTGAAACCCAGGATGTCATCTTCCAGGAGTTCAACGCGGAGAGGGTCATCGAAATTGGTCCCTCCCCGACTCTCGCAGGCATGGCCTCGCGCACCCTGAAAGCAAAGTACGAATCCTACGACGCCGCTCTGTCTCTTCAACGCCAGGTCTTCTGCTACTCAAAGGACACCAAAGAAATTTACTACACCGCCGACCCAGCTCCCGAGGAGTCTCCTGCAACTTCCTCTTCTTCTGCTTCGACTCCTGCCCCCTCCGCAGCTGCTGCTGCCGCCCCCGTCGCTGCTGTAGCTGCTGCTCCTGCCGCCGCTGTCGCTGCTGTTTCTGACGAACCTGTCAAAGCTGTGGACATTGTGCGCGCAATCGTTGCTCAGAAACTCAAGAAGCCTTTCGACCAGATATCGCTGTCGAAAACAATCAAAGACCTCGTCGGTGGAAAGTCAACTCTCCAAAATGAAATTTTGGGTGATCTCGGTAAAGAATTTGGCTCTGCTCCTGAGAAGGCTGAAGAGACTCCGATTGAAGAGCTGGGTGCCGCCATCCAAGCTTCCGGCTTCAACGGTCAACTCGGCAAGCACTCCGCATCGCTTGCGTCACGCCTCATCGCCTCTAAGATGCCTGGTGGCTTCAACATGACTACCGCGCGCAAATATCTTCAAGATAGATGGGGTCTTGCTTCTGGCCGTCAAGATTCAGCTCTCTTATTCGCAATCACAATTGAGCCTCCCGCTCGTCTTGCTGCCGAACCCGATGCAAAGAAATATCTCGACGAAATAGCTCAGAAGTACGCCTCGTTCGCTGGAGTCTCGCTTGCCTCTGCTGCGGCGGATGCGGGTGGTGCTGGTGGTGCTTCTGGTGGAGCAATCGCAATTGATTCCGCTGCATTTGAAGAGCTCACGAAGGACCAAACTCGACTTGTTCGTCAACAGATGGAACTCTTTGCTAGATATCTTAAGGTTGATCTCCGTGCTGGTGATAAGCTTTTCATCGATGAACAAGGTGCTACGGCCGAACTTCGCAAAGAGTTGGATCTCTGGCAAGCCGAGCATGGTGACTTCTACGCTTCTGGAATTGTGCCCACATTCTCACCGCTCAAGGCTCGCGTTTACGACTCCTCATGGAATTGGGCTCGTCAGGATGCTCTTTCGATGTTCTACGATATCATTTTTGGTCGCCTTTCCGTTGTTGACCGTGAAATCGTTTCCCAGTGTATCCTCCTTATGAATCGCTCGAATCCAACTCTTCTGGAGTTTATGCAGTACCATATCGACCATTGCCCGGAAAACCGCGGCGAAACGTATCAGCTTGCTAAGCAACTTGGACAAATGCTCATCGACAACTGCCGGGACGCTCTTGAGGCGGACCCCGTTTACAAAGATGTCATGTATCCCACTGCTCCTAAAACTAACATCGACCTCAAAGGTAGCATCAACTACGACGAAGTTCCTCGTACCGCTGTCCGGAAACTGGAGCAGTATGTTAGGGAAATGGCTAATGGCGGAAAGATTACCGAGAACCGTCATCGCACAAAGCTTCACTCTGATCTTTCTCGTATCTACAAAATTATTCGCCAACAGCAAAAGGTCAGTAAAAGCTCGAAGCTTCAGATCAAGAACCTCTACGACGAAGTCATTCGCTCCCTTGCTCTTGAAGCCTCCGCTTCTAACGGTGCTGCGTCGCCTAACGGCAAAACTTCCCCAAAGCGTGGAAAGCGCAACGGCAAAAAGAAATACACAGAGACTATTCCCTTTTTGCATCTTAAGCAACGTGATGCTCAGGCTCAAAGCTGGGATTATAGCAAGCCTTTGACTGGCATCTATCTCGAATGTTTGGAACAGGCTGCTAAGGTTATTATTATGATTTGTATTTTTTAGTAAAGTCGTTAGCATACTGATTGTCTATATACAGAGTGGAATTTCCTTCAAGGATAAATATGCGTTGATGACTGGTGTTGGCGCAGGTTCAATTGGTGCGGCTGTCCTCCAAGGCTTACTTTCTGGCGGTGCTAAAGTGATCGTTACAACATCTCGTTACTCGAAGGAAGTTACTGAGTATTACCAAGCTATTTATGCGAAGTATGGTGCCAGCAACAGTACTTTGATTGTCGTTCCCTTTAACCAAGGTATGTTGGGTTTTCTTCTATTTTGATTCAAGCCTATTTTTACTAACAATTAATAGGTTCCAAGCAGGATGTCGAGGCTCTTGTTGATTATATCTACGATACAAAGAAAGGTCTCGGATGGGATCTTGATTTTATTGTTCCTTTTGCTGCTATCCCTGAAAATGGACGTGAAATTGACAACATTGATTCCCGTTCAGAGCTGGCACATCGTATCATGCTTACCAATCTATTGCGTATCCTTGGTGCTGTCAAGGTTCAAAAGGTTGACAGAGGCTATGATACTCGCCCTGCGCAGGTTGTCTTACCCATGTCACCCAATCACGGTACATTTGGTTCCGATGGACTTTACTCGGAGTCCAAGCTTGCTCTCGAGACTCTTTTTAATCGTTGGTTTTCCGAATCTTGGGGTTCCTACCTCACTATCTGCGGTGCTGTTATTGGATGGACTCGCGGAACGGGTCTCATGAACCAAAACAACCTTATTGCAGAGCGTATTGAGGATCTTGGTGTTCGTACTTTCTCTCAGCAAGAGATGGCTTTCAACATCTTAGGTCTCATGTCGCCGCCCGTTGTCAACCTTTGCCAAATGGAACCAGTTTTTGCTGATCTTAATGGTGGTATGCAGTACATTCCCAATCTTAAAGACGTGTCTTCGCAAATCCGACAGGATCTTTTGCAAACGTCTGAGATCCGTCGCGCCGTTGCATCCGAAAACGCCATTGAATACAAGCTTGTCAACGGTGCTGAGGCCGAGCGTCTTCACAAATCGGTAGTCATTCAGCCGCGTGCCAATATCAAGTTTGAATTTCCAGAGCTCAAGCCTTTTTCTGCATTTGAGCCTCTCGCTAAGAATCTTCATGGCATGGTTGATCTTGAGAAGGTCTGTGTCATCACCGGTTTCGCCGAGGTTGGTCCATGGGGTAACTCTCGTACTAGATGGGAGATGGAAGCCTATGGCTCTTTCTCTCTTGAGGGATGTATTGAGATGGCCTGGATTATGGGGCTTATAAAGCACCACCACGGTCAGCTTAAAGGCAAGATGTACTCGGGCTGGGTCGATACCAAGACCAACGAGCCCGTAGATGATTTTGACGTCAAGGCCAAATATGAAAAACACATTCTCGAGCACTCTGGTGTTCGTCTCATCGAATCTGAACTCTTCAACAACTATGATCCCAAGAAAAAGAAAATGTTTCAAGAAGTTGTGATCGAGCATGATCTTGAGCCGTTTGAGACGTCAAAGGAGACTGCTCTCGAATTCAAGCGTGAGAATGGCGACAATGTCGAAATTTTCGAGATTGCTGAGACTGGTCAGTGGACAGTTCGTTTTCTGAAGGGTGCTACTATGCTTTTACCAAAGGCTCTTCAGTTTGACCGTTTTGTTGCTGGTCAAATTCCCACCGGTTGGAACGCAAAGACTTATGGTATTACGGAAGACATTATTTCACAAGTTGATCCTATTACGCTCTATGTCCTTGTTTCAACCGTCGAGGCTCTTCTTTCGAGCGGTGTCACTGATCCGTACGAGTTTTACAAATACGTGCATGTTTCTGAGCTTGGTAACTGCACTGGTTCTGGTGTTGGTGGCCAGTCTGCTCTGCGAGGCATGTATCGCGATCGCTTTATGGACAAGCCTGTCCAAAAGGACATTCTGCAGGAATCGTTTGTGAATACTATGTCTGCTTGGGTTAATATGCTTTTACTCTCTTCGTCAGGTCCTATCAAGACTCCTGTCGGTGCGTGTGCTACGGCCCTTGAGTCTGTCGACATTGGCTACGAAACTATCATTTCTGGAAAAGCTAAGATATGTCTTATTGGAGGCTATGATGATTTCCAAGAAGAAGGCTCATACGAGTTCGGCAATATGGGTGCTACCTCTAACTCTGAGGAGGAAATTAAGCATGGGCGTACTCCGGGCGAGATGTCTCGTCCGGCCACCACGACTCGTGCTGGCTTTATGGAGTCGCAAGGTGCTGGTATCCAAGTAATGATGACTGCTAGACTTGCTCTCGACATGGGTGTTCCTATTTATGGTATCGTTGGTATGACTGCTACTGCTACCGATAAAATTGGCCGCTCTGTTCCTGCACCTGGTAAGGGTATTCTTACTACTGCACGTGAGAGCAATGTCAACAAGTTTCCCTCGCCTTTGCTCGATATCAAGTATCGCCGTCGTCAACTTGAGAAGCGCAAGAGCCAAGTTCGAGAATGGACTGAATCTGAGATTTTGCAGTTGCAGGAAGAAGTTGAGGCTGTCCGCTCGCAGTACGCTGAAGGTGAGTTTGATGAAAAGACGTACATTTCGGAGCGTATCGAACATATCGATCGCGAGGCTGCGCGCCAGGAGAAGGATGCTTTGGCGTTGTGGGGAAATGAGTTTTACAAGCAAGACGCGCGTATTGCTCCCATTCGTGGTGCTTTGGCTGTTTGGAACCTTACTGTTGACGATCTCGGAGTCGCTTCATTCCATGGCACTTCCACTATGGCTAACGACAAGAATGAGTCGATGACTTTGGCGAATATGATGAGCCATCTTGGCCGCTCAAAGGGTAACGCATTATTGGGTATTTTCCAGAAGTATCTTACCGGACATCCTAAGGGTGCTGCTGGTGCTGTAAGTATCTCACTGTGAGAGTTTTTTTGGAAATCATTTGATACTAATTTATTCCGATAGTGGATGTTGAATGGTGCTCTTCAGGTTCTTAACTCAGGCCTTGTTCCTGGTAACCGCAACGCTGATAACATTGATAAGAACCTTGAACAGTTTGACTCGATCTTGTATCCTTCGCGAAGCATTCAGACGGACGGAATTAAGGCTGCTTCAGTCACATCTTTTGGTTTTGGCCAGAAGGGTGCTCAGGCTATTATAATCAGCTCCGATTATCTCTTTGCTACTCTTGATGAGAACGTTTACGACGCATACGTCTCCAAGGTTACTGCTCGTCACAAGAAGACTTATGGCTACATTCATAACGCAATGGCTAATAATACGATGTTTGTGGCTAAAAACGATCCTCCCTATAACAAGGACCAGGAAGCCACTGTTTACCTAGATCCTCTTGTACGTGTGGAGGCTAGCAAGAGCACATATGCTTATCCCACCAAGCCTGTAAAGAAGATTGTGGATGCCGCCAAGGCTCAAACTGAAGACGTTATTTTAAAGCTTACTCAGTCTACTGCCGGTGCTGGAACCAATGTTGGTGTCGACGTTGAGGCTTTCGATGCTATCGCTATTTCCAACGAGACCTTTATTGAGCGTAACTATACAGACGCAGAGGTTGCGTACTGCAATGCCGCTCCTGATCCCAAAGCCAGCTTTACTGGCACTTGGTGTGCTAAAGAGGCTGTTTTCAAGAGCTTGGGTGTCAAATCTGACGGTGCTGGAGCGGCATTGAAGGATATCGAGATTGTTCGCAAGTTCGGTAAGCCTGAAGTTGTTCTATCGGGGCAGGCAAAGATCAAGGCCGATGCTAGTGGAGTTAAGAGTGTTAGTGTGAGCATTAGCCATAATGAGTTCCAGGCTGTTGCTGTTGCTGTTGCTGATGTTGCGTGAGTTTGGAGAAATGGAGACGCTATCATATATAAATACGAAATTGATGGAGCGTAAGGTTAAGAAAATTAGTAGTAAGAGTCTAAAGAATAAGACTAATAATTTGTTTGTTTTTGTTTTACTTTTATAATTGCTTTCTGTTGGGCTTTTCAATAATGAATATATATATACATCTAAATATGTGTGTTCCGAATTGCGTAACATTGAGGACTGAAATACTCAGGCTTAGCTGTCAACAGCCCATAGCAAATAAACCCGTAAATAGACGTTCTCAAAAATATTTGTGAGAGAATATTAAGAAAACAGGCATGCGCTGTAGTAAGTTTTCTGCTTCAGAGGAAAGGTGTTTGAACAGCAGAGTACGTTTTCACTACCGTGTAACCTGAAAGCACAAGAGTGTATAAGAGCGGTAAATACCGACTTGCCAGCCCGCTTGTAAGATCAAGATAAACAAAAGAAATAGGGCATAATCAGTATTATTCTTGCTGGACCGATGCCCTGATTTAATAAGCTTTGCAGGGGCTCATCACATGACCTGAACTGACCCGGAGTTCTTCGTCGGTGTGCCTCGAGGCGTTGCTTTATTCAAGACGACACCCAGCAAAAGATCGACGAAGTAGCACTTGATTGTCGAATTCAGTTTCAATTAAAACAATTTTTGAACAGGTTCACGATTAGTTGAACACATTTAAATTTCTGCAGCAGCCGGATACCAGTATATTTTGACTGCTATTCGATTGTTGTGCAGGTTCATAAACAGTGCAATCTTTGTCGCCTTACAGATTCTTTTGATCAACAGTTGCGAGCGCGCGCATAAAAGAAACAAAAAGTTTATTGAACTATGCCTCCATTTCGCGACGAGAGCGTTTTTGTATGTATGTGAATTAAATTGGGTGAATGAGTGGTTACTGACGGTGAGTTGCTACAGGTCATCGCTGCCGGCTCGCAGACAACCCGAGTACAGTACGGCCTCCCCGAATCGCTAACCCCGGCGAATACCATTGTGCCTACTCGAGTTTACAAGGCTGGTGTGTCAGGGTATAGCATAGAAGGTGCCGAGTCAGAGGCAGTATACCCAATCAAGGGTGGAATAATTGAAGATCTTGACGCGCTACAGTTTCTCATGTGAGTTGTTATTTTCGCTTGAATTAAACTATCTCTTGCTGACTGCTACTGTAATTTAGTGGACACTTATACAGAAGCATAACAAAGACCGCTCCAGAAGCAACTCCTTTCGCTCCTATCCTAATTACCTGCAACTCAGAGTGGCAGCCGCAGCAGGTTGAGTCAATCGTGACCTATATTTTCAAGCGGCTTCGGGCGCCAGCGGTCAGTGTTATTCCAGAATCACTAGCTGCAGTATTTTCTTATTCTTTTTCTACTGCCTGTGTCGTAAACGTTGGCTATGAAAAGACCGAAATTACTCCAGTGATTGACTTCTGCATAGTTGAGCCCGCGCAAACAGTAATTCACGGAGTTGGCGGAAAACTTATCGACGAAGAGCTTGAGAAACTCTTACCAAATTTAAAGCCTTCCCAAGTCAATGAGCTGAAGCGGTCAAAAATATACGAGATTCTGAATGATACATCAATGAGCTTCTTTGGAGAGCCAAGTGCGCCCGCAACCTCATCTCTTGAGGACGAAGGAATTGTCGACGTGGCTGCTATTGTTACGAGTGGCAATGCGCGTGAGTTACTGGCTCAGCGTGAACAAGCTAAACAAAATGGTAAACAGACAGAATTAAAGAACTCTGAAATGGCGAGAAACTCGTTCGTAGACTCGAATGGCAATAGAGTTGAGGTCGGGACCGAGCGCTTCAAGGGTGCCGAGAATCTCATCGAAAAATTGGCTCAGGAAGTGGGACAGACAATCTCAAAGCTGGACGATATTGCAAAGAGAGGAGACTGCTGGGAAAACATTGTTCTCGTTGGGGGGCCAATTGCCATCAAAGGGTTTGCTGATGCTTTCCTGCTTTCGTTGCAGGAGCATTTCCTAGTGAATCGTTCGAGCACGTTTTCCGAAATTCCGTCTGGCGTCAATACTCCTGGATATAGTACGCCAGTGTCGGGAGGAGGGTATGGACAAATGCACACATTGGGACATGGGCAGGTGCCCACAAACATCCGTATTGCCCGGATGGCGGAGTACTTCCTAGGCTGGAAGGGGCGTGCGTGGGAAGATTCGCAATTTTTGGGATGTCAAATTGCAGCGAAGCAGATATTTACACCGGGAATTGCGAGTATAGATGGGGCTTATATTTCAAGAGAGGAGTTTGCGGAGCGCGGGCCCAAGCATATCTGGAGCTTGGGGCTGTTTTAGAGAGATTTTTGAGAACCAGGTATAACTACATGGACTGTAATATTAGTGATTTTTTTTGTGTAATAGTAGTGTCCGTTGTATCAATAGCTTTTGTTAGTAAATTTGCGCCATATTCGTACTCAAGAGGTGGCTTCGGGGGTGGATGTAGTAATGACATTTGTCGTTGGGAGAAGTGAGTTTCCCCGCTATATACCGTCTGCTCGTTTAACATCTCCGCCATCCCCAGCATCTCCAGCATCTCCAGCATCACTTTTATCACCAGTACCGTCAGTCCTCTCCTGAGCATTTTGCACTACTTCCTCTCTTGAGCGGCAATTTATCGCAATGGTAGAAAGTCCTTTCTTTGACGACCGAGCAACTGGCAAACCAGACGATGCCGATAGTATCTCGTCCGCCACATCTCACTACCAGTCACTGCTATCCTCCTCATCCGAGAGCTCGCCGTTAAAGGGCGCGCGGAGTGTATACAAACGGTCAAAGCAGCTCTTTATTAATCGCCAATTTGCGGAAGCGTATGGAACGCTTTTGCCGCTCGTTAAGGCCGAATCGTCTCTATATCGTGCTGTAAACTCTGATCCACCTTTCCATGATCTTGTATGGCAGCTATATCTCGCACTCATTGACGGTATTCTGTACATGCCGGAAAGTTATCGGAAGGAATCATTTAGCAGCTCAGAAATCAAGCACTTCCGGGCACTTGTTACAGAGTGCCAAATTTGGAGCGAGGCCATGGTTTCAGGCAAGCCGATGAAGGACCTGAATCCGGATATGGTTCTGGCCATGTAAGACCCAATCATTGAGATGTCGTGCTTGAGAATTAGGGAATTGTGGTGGCTAACTGTCTGGTCACTTTTCTTTTTTTTTATTTAGAGCCTCTCTATGCGCAAGGCATACCACAGACCCCGATGCTATCTGTGTCAGAGTTGAAGACTACATTTTGGTGACTAGACCGATCAAACCGCCCTTGCAATCCTACAACAAGCTACTAGAGTTCTACATTTGCTTTCTCCTGCCTGCCTGCAACAAGTGGTCAGAGGCTAGACGCGTACTGGATACGAGTCCCGAGTTTGACGACTCAGCGAAGCATGACATGCGCAACCGGATTGACAACCTGGAGTCGTCTACGAAAGAAGCTCAAATGCAAAAGGCTAAGCTGACCGAAACACGACGGCGAGAGTTCGAGAGGAAGAAGAAGAAGGCGACGAGCCCGAAGGCACAATTAGCAACTCCGAGCGCACGAGAGAACCCTTCCATTGAAAAAAACGACGAGTCGCCCATCGCCAGAACGCCCTCTACACCCAAGTCTGGACGGATAAGTGCACTAGACCGGTTCTATAGCTTAATAACCGCATTACTACACGCGTCAAAAAAGCCATCAAGTGCCATGCGTGTGGCCGAGGTGCTTATGTTTATGCTGGCGCTGCTCCTGGCGGTTGGCGTATCTGAGAACCGGCGGCGAATTTGGGCGCTTCTTTTGGAGTTTCTCGGGCGCGTGAAGCGGACTGTCGCAATGGCAGTCCGCGTAAGATATCTATAAATTGCATTATAGTCAACTACGCTTGTTTTGCGTCTCTAGTTAATTGGGCACATCCACTGTGATTTCATCGTTTGCGATTTCGAGTGCAGCGCTTCCACAGGGATAGGGTTAATTTTTCTAGTGTAGTAGTGGACCCTCCTGCCGAAAATTTCTTGTCGTAGCCGTTCTTCTATTTTGCAATCAGCCCTGTTTAAACTCCGATATCAGCAGTCGTAATATCATCTAGTCGGAAAATAAATATCATGGCTTCTGAACAAGTCGAGGAAGTGACCAAGCAAGTCGCAGAAGTCGCGATCGAAACCCCTCCCGCGAAAGCACCAAAGGCCCCAAAAGCGAAGAAGGCGAAGAAAGAGGCCGTCGAGGGTGCTTCTTCTTTGGAGGTGAGTGGTTGCGCTCAAATTGAATGATATAAGCGTTTGCTGATCTGCTGTTAATAGTTGAATCCGCCTCCGGAGTACATTCCTCATAGAATCAAATTGTTCGAGGAGCTTAAGAAAGAGTACGATGCTGATGTGGCCAGTATGAACTTATCCTATTCTACTTGATTTTTCGCGAGAATTTGCTCTAATCATCATGCAATTAGGCAAGCCTCGTGTTGATATTACTATTACTTTGAAAGATGGTACGACCAAGGTCGGCACTTCCTGGGAGACCACTCCTATGTCCATCGCGCGTGGCATCAGCAAGTCGCTTGCCGACCGCACAATCATCTCAAAGGTCAACAATCTTTTATGGGATCTTGAGCGCCCATTTGAAGAGAACTCTACTGTTGAGTTTTTTGATTTTGAGACTCCGGAAGGAAAGCGGGTCTTTTGGCATTCAAGTGCGCATATTCTGGGCGAGGCTTCTGAGAGACATTATGGATGCCATCTTTGCATTGGACCTCCCACTGATGACGGATTTTTCTATGAAATGTCCATAGATGATCGGTAAGCAATAGTAGCTATCTCTGCATATATAGATTGATGGGCTGACACTATATAGGGCGGTATCGCAGAACGACTTCAACTCGCTCGAAACAATCGCAAAGAGCGCGATCAAAGAACGACAGCCATTTGAGCGTTTGGTCGTGTCAAAGGAGAACCTGCTCAAGATGTTCAGCCACAACAAGTACAAGCAGACTATTATCGGGTCGAAAATTCCAGATGGTACCTCTACCACTGTTTATCGTTGCGGTCCGCTGATTGATTTGTGCGTTGGTCCTCACGTACCCAACACCGGTCGTGTCAAGGCATTCAAAGTCCTGAAGAACTCATCTTCATACTTTTTGGGAAATGCCGAAAACGACTCTCTTCAGCGTATCTATGGTGTGAGTTTTCCTGATCCTAAGCAAATGACTGAGTATGTCAAGTTTCTCGAAGAAGCTGCGAAGCGGGATCACCGGAAGATTGGACGTGAGCAGGATTTGTTTTTCTTCCACGAGTTGTCTCCCGGTAGTTGTTTCTGGCTGCCTCATGGTACTCGAATTTACAATAACCTGTTGGAGCTCATGCGTTCAGAGTACCGCAAGCGAGGATATGAAGAAGTCATTACTCCTAACATGTTCAATTCCAAGTTGTGGGAGACATCTGGGCACTGGCAGCACTACAAGGATGATATGTTTTCTATTGGAGTTGAGAAGGAGACATTTGCGCTGAAGCCTATGAACTGTCCCAGTCATTGTTTGATTTTCAAGGCTCGTGAGCGCTCGTACCGCGAGTTGCCGTGGAGAGTTGCTGACTTTGGAGTTTTGCATCGTAATGAAGCTTCAGGCGCACTCACAGGACTTACCAGAGTGCGTCGATTTCAGCAGGATGATACGCATATTTTCTGTACGCAAGACCAGATCGAGGATGAGATCACTGGTGTGTTTGACTTCTTGAAGCATATATATGGAATCTTTGGATTCACATTCAAACTTGAGCTTTCTACGCGACCCGAGAAGTATCTGGGGGAGTTGTCGATGTGGGACGATGCCGAGAAGAAGCTGAGCAACGCACTTGACAGGTTTGGAGCTCCTTGGGAGCTCAATCCGGGAGATGGTGCTTTCTACGGACCCAAGATTGATATTACGATCTCGGATGCGCTGCGGCGACAGTATCAGTGCGCGACCATCCAGCTTGACTATCAGCTTCCCGAGCGATTCGAGTTGGAGTACCATGCTCCTACGTCGGAGGATAAGGAAACAAAGGAAGGCGAGAAGGCGCAGTACGCACGACCGGTGATGATTCACCGCGCCATTCTTGGTAGCGTCGAGAGAATGACTGCGATTCTGACGGAGCATTTTGGCGGCAAGTGGCCATTTTGGCTGTCGCCGCGCCAGGTTCTTGTGATTCCGGTGGGAGTGAAGTACAATGAGTATGCGGAGGAGGTGCGCAATATTCTGTTTGAAGCTGGGCTTTATGTCGACACGGATGTGGGGGGCAACACGCTGATGAAAAAGGTGCGCAACGGACAACTGCAGCAGTACAATTTCATTTTGATTGTAGGAGAGCAGGAGATGAGTGCACGCGCGGTGAATGTGCGGAACCGGGACGACCAGGCGACGCAGGCAAAGGGCGAGATGGTGGGACTGGAAGAGGTCACAAAGAAGTTTATGGCGCTGAAGGAGAGCCGCCAGCTGGAGAACAAGATTTAGAAGCAAGGGTGGATGTGCGTCCATAAATATACAAGTGTAAACAAAGGCGCCGTAGTGTACGTGGTGCGGCGGATGCGTGCCGTGGGTCTGTTATGTAATCAACTAGTCAGCCAGTTACGTCAGAGAGCGTACCGCGTGGCTGGCGCATGATGAAAGACAGCAGCAGAGAGCAGAGTGCGAGAGCGGAAGGCCACGCGAAGAACCAGAGCACATCCAATGCCGTCGTCCGTAGCGTCTTTGCCTACTTCTTTGAAGTCAGCGTCGGAGGACGTGTTTGCGATGCCGGGCTCGTTTCCAGTGCAAGAAGATACTGCAGAACAGACTGCAGAACAGACAGAAGAAGCAACAGAAAGAGAGAGCGAGAGCGAGAGCGACCACGAGCAGAAGGAGCACGAAGAGTCCGAGGCCAAACCCAGCGCTTTGCCTGGCTTTGAACGCAGTCACAGCCCCCCGGCCGAGCAGAGAACAGGCAGAGAGCGAGAGCGAGAGCGAGAGAGCGAAGACGAGCAGCCTCGATACAACGGATACGCTGCGCAGGTAATGTCGTCGCACTCGCTGCAGCCGGAGAGCGCAGCAGCTCCGCAAGCAGCATCCCAAATAACAGTCCAGCACCCGCAAAAGCTCACTCGCAACACCGTCGCCATCGCAAACCATCGCGCGTCTTTGCGCCAGCCCGTTCGCGCCGTGCAAAAGACTCCCGAAGAGCTCAACTGGGCGTTCTACACCCCCGTCCCGCTCTCCGGCAACCCCACCGACGTCCTTTCCAACCGCTTCACCGTATGGCGGCGTGTGCTTAAAGAATGCATCTCCTACTTTGAGGACATCGCCGTGGCCCAGGATCAGCGCGCCCGCACCCACCTCCGCCTCGCGGGTGTCATTAACGCGCCCTTCCGCGACACAGGCGACGTCTTCCTCCGCCGTGGCGGCATCCAGGACACACCCACCATCATCCGCGACTACCACAAACAGTCCTCTCTGCACTCTGCCGACGCTGCAAAGCAGATCGACGAGCAGGTCGTGCCCCGGCTCAAGGATCTGCGCCGCGACCTCTCCGTCAAAATAAAAGAGATCAAGGGCCTCTCGGGCGACTTCAAAAACTCCGTCGCAAAGGAGCTCGATCTCACGAAGAAGCAGGTAGCTGTCCTCACCGAGGCCTTGAACGCCATCGCCGTCAATCCCCACCTCGTCGCCGGGAAGTACGATCCATACATTGTCAAACTTGCGACAGAGAAACAGCTCCGCAAGCAGATTGACGAGGAAAACTACCTTCACCAGGTACGCCTCCCTCCCCCTCGATGTTTTTTTTTTTTTTTTTTTTTTTTTTTCTATTCATCGCTCTAACCAAAACTGCCTCTAGGCGTATTTGAATATCGAGAGTTCAGGCAAGGCACTTGAGGAAATCGTCATCAAGGAAATCCAACAGGCCTTCGACACCTACTGCACGTTTCTCCTGCGCGAGGGACAAGACACTCTGGACTTTAGCCATCGGCTCACAACGAACACGGTAGACCTGCCTCCCTCCAAGGAGTGGACCGACTTTGTTCTACGAGACCCAAACTTCATTGATCCTACTATCCCTGTTCGGAAATTTGACAACATCATCTATCCCGGCCGCGAGGACCCAGCCACCAGACCTATTCGCGCTGGCCCTCTAGAGCGGAGAACAAAATACTTGAAATCTTACACCAGTGCCTGGTATGTCCTTACGCCAACGTATCTCCACGAATTCAAAACATCCGATCGCAAGAACGACCTTAATCCGGTCATGTCTTTGCTTCTTCAGGACTGTCAGATTTCGGATCACTCTGACGTGGCTGGCAACTCCTACAAGTTTCTTATGAAGGGCAAGCAGTCCGGCCAGTTCCACCGCGGTCATAGTTGGATGTTTAGGGCTGAGTCTCATGAGCAAATGATGGACTGGTTCAATGATATCAACAGGCTCGCTGATGCTCTCCCTCCTGCCGAGCAAGTAGTAGCAACTGCAAAAGTTCATGGAGGAAAGACGCTTTCTACACTAGAAATTCCTGAAATCAAGTCTACGCGAAAGTCTACATCAAAGCGTCCGTCAAGCGACTCGTACTATCCCAGAAACTCTCGCATTTCCCAACTGACTGACGGTCCTCTGTCCGATGATGACAGATCCCGAACAAGTTTTGATTCCCTTTCGACTGACGCTCCCTTTAGATAAAAACTCACGAAGGCGTCTTTTAAGCCTCTCCATTTGATTTGACATTTCGTCGTGTACTAGGATTTCGCGTAGCTTTTTGTTTTTCTTTTTTTTTCTTTTTTGTTAATATATATATATTTCCTTTTTGTTCTTTTGTACTGCATAGGTCTTGCTTGTACTTTTTATTGTTTTCTGTTGTTGTTTTCAATGTCTTGTGTATCTATATGCTTACGGTGTGTAACGCTTTTATTGGACAAGTATGTGCTATTGTTTTGGAAGGGGAACGGTGCGCAGTATGGTGCCACTAGATTTAACATTTATTTGTTACTTTTGTAAATACATTATTTACATAACTTTACAGAGTTGTTTTATAGTCTTTAGTCGTCCCATGAAAACACCGGAGCGGGCTTTGCCGACCTGCTGTCAGAAAGATGAGTTACTGTGTCACCTTTGCCGTTTGGTTTGCCGTTTGGTTTTCCGTTTAATTTGCTTGATTTGCCATTTCTAGGCGCAGTAGTTTCCCATCCGCTATTTTCTGTTGACATCGTACTCTGCTTCTCGCAAGCATTGCTAGCCTGAGGTTGCCTGGTTTGTACTTGGTGCTCATACTGTAGTCTTAGCTGTGCCTCCACAATTGCAGATTGTTTAACTGCCTCAGCGCGCTGTATTTCTGACATGGCATCTCTGGCTTTTTCGGCCTTAAATGCTTGTAGTCTGCGATCCTGCTCTGCCGCCTGCGCTTGCTTAACCTCTCTATTCATATCATGGCGTCGTCTATTTTGACGCTGTTTTTTCGTCAATTCCTCCTCAACCTTCGTCTGTTGCTTTGGTTTCCTGTTATTGGCCGGTGCCGATCCTACAATCCTCAGTATTTTTGGTCTTGAATTAGTGACCGGAAGTTTTGGGGAATCGATTTGTACTAACGCGTCCGCAGGCCGAGAAGTGGGCTCAGGATCAGGCTCCGCAATGCTACTCGCAGCAGCTTCGGGCTCCACCCGCTCTAGTTGTTGAGGAGCCCTTTCAACGACCTCTTCAGCAGTAATTGGCGAGCCATCAACCGTAGTCACCTTCTCGCTCTCACTCAGCGCGCTTTTGTTCTTGTGCTTGCTCTTGTTCTTCCGTTTGCGCTTCGTGGCAGACACCGATGCGAGCCCATCGTCGACTGCCTCAGATGGAGCCTGCGCACAATACTTCCAAAGAAATATGATAGTGCCCACGAGAGCCACCACGCTCCAAGGAATTGCCATCTGCAGGCGTACCTTTGGTTTATATAGATGTTCAAACTCCAATGCAGCTCCATCTTTTGCGTGTAGAACGTGCGGCAATGGCTTATCGGTCATGTGACTAATGCCCTAGATCGCGGCTCAAACTATTATTACTTGAATTAGCAATCCGGATTAAGAAAACTGCCCTTTTTGGGTTTGAAGCTCGACAAAGCGGTCTCGATATCAACCCATTCTGCCGGCCTCTTTGAACAGTCTTTTCTTTCGCTGCAAACCCGCCCATATTGGGTTGTTGAGGACTGTCAGCATCTTGGATTCCAGACTGTGTTATTTATTGTGCTATGCTACAAGTCTTTTCTCCAGTTCCGGTTGTGGACCTGAGCTCAAAGGAGCGCATACAGGCCATCTACAGCTCTCGTGCGTATTTCTTCTTCTTCTTCTTCAGGGTGCCTAATCGATGCCGTATCCTTGCTGCACATCAATTTTGACTAACTCTGATTGCTGGACTGTAGGTGATAGGTTATTTGTTGGTTTAGCATCCGGTACTCTTCGGGTCTACGAGGTAGATAACTCGCTATCGCAACCCGAACCTGATACCATCGCCACCACGCAAGATGCCGCTGCACTTAATAGCCCTGCGAAGTTGCTGACAACAATCGAAAAGTTTACAAAGGGTTCAATTGATCAGCTTTCGGGATTAGAGGAAGCCCGCGTATTGGTCGTTCTCAGCGGTGGCTATGTCTATCTTTACGATCTGGACACCTTTGCACTGCAGGAGCGGCTGCATCGAACAAAAGGTGCGGTCGTTTTTGCTACCTCCTCGGAGCTTGGATTCCAATCTCCATTCGTCGCACCTCTAGAATCATCTGCAGGAAATAGACCGTCGGTTGCTGACATTCAACGGTCGATATCAAGATTAGTGGTTGCTTCCAAGAAGAAGCTGCACTGTTATGAATGGCAAGGCGCCGAGTTAATTGGCTCGCGGGAGGTCACGGTTCCCGAAAGACCAAGGTCTCTGACTTTTATAAAACCAGACAAAATATTATGCGGACTCGTGGTTGAGTATTTCCTGGTCGATATTCCTGTTTCAACGGTATCCCCGATATTTGCAGCTGGTCGACCTGTAGGTGCCATAGATGGTGTTATAGCTGGAGTCGCTGCAAACTTTGGAAACATAACATCTTCAGCTTCGGCTTCTGCGCGCAAGCAAGGATGCGCTCTGGCTACACGATTGGAAGATGAATCGGTGGTTCTTGTCAATGAATTCTCTTCAGCGTTTCTATCCGCTACAACGGGTACTTTTCTCAAAACCAAGCGGCCTATCAGATTTCGAGATGTGCCTTCAATGCTGGGCTACTCGTATCCCTTTGTAATATCTGTTACTGCAAATAGCAAGCGACTTGAAGTGCGCAACCCAAAGACATATACGCTTTTACAATCAATTAACTTTCCAACTTTACTGCATCTTAATGACGGAAAATACCCATTTATAGCCTCGGCGAGACAGGTATGGAAACTGCAAGGGCTGCCGTTTAGGGAGCAGCTTGAGGTTTTGATTCAGCAAAATCAGCTGGATGAAGCAATTTGTCTTGTAGAGCAACTCGATGATGTCTTTGTCTCTGACCGAAAAAATAAACTAAGAGAGCTGAAAATGCGGAAAGCAGAACTTCTTTTCACAAAATACAGATTTTCGCAGTCAATGACACTATTTTCTGATGTATCGGCCCCTCCTGAACGAGTCCTCGCTTTATATCCGCAAGCTATTGCTGGGAAGGAGTTATCAGAGACTGACTCTGCAATTGGCAAATCGATGGAGGTTGAAAACCCGAACAATAACCAGGCTTTGTCTGCAGATAATGAGTCCAACACGCGGAGTGACTCTGCACCCTTTGCTTCGCCGGAAAAACCACAGGTAGGGACTGATGGCAATGGGATTGGCCTTTCGACCGATGATGCTGAAGTCGATGTGGCTGACGGTCAAAATAATACTTTATCTACTTTACCGGTCACTACAGATTCTGCCTCCCTAGCGGACTCGATGAATGATGCATCTCAAAAGCAGAAGGACGTTGAAATATTTGATCGCTTCTTGCGCCCCACAGCGAGCAATTCTTCTGGAACCAAAATTGATGGCGTAGCTGCCATTGGTCGGGGAGATGCTAGGGGAGCCGATACGTCTTCTCTGTCTGACAGTCTGGCCAACTTTCTGTCGTTTGGAAAAGCGAGCACCACAAAGACTGCGAGATCTGCTCTGGAGAACCCGGAGTATATGGGCCCAGAATCCATGGATGGAAAAACGTTGATGAAGGCAGTGCGCTGCTTACTCATATATCTTATTGATGCTAGGCGCAAAATTTCTCGGTTACTATCTCTCCAATCAGGAACAATTACAAAGGAAGATCTTGATCGCGTATCAGGAGAGAAAATTGCATCAGACAGTTTTGGTTCGGATCTCGATCAAGAGGCGTGCATTGTCGACACAGCACTATTGCGTTGCTATATGTTAATCAACCCTCAGCTTGTTGGTCCTCTTGTTAGACTTTCGAACCATTGTGACAAAGACGTTGTCAGGGAGCAACTATTGCTGTATGGAAAATGGTCAGAGCTAATTGATTACTACTACACTAAGAAAATTCACTCAGACGCTTTGGAGCTGTTGTTGCGACTGAGCGAGAGTAAAAAAGTCACGCAATTCAGCGGGCCTGAACCAATAGTACAATATTTACAGAAACTCGATAACGAGCATATTGATTTAATTTTTGAATACTCTAAAGCCCCGATTCGAATAGATGAGCGGTTTGGAGTAGATGTGAGTTTGATCTGCATTTTCAGCAGTATTTATGGATACTGACATAAATCGTATAGATATTTATGGCAAACACGCCTGAAGCTGAATCGCTATCCCGTCCCAAAGTTGAGAAATTTTTACTGCCTCTCTCTCGCAGTCTTGCTATAAAATATTTGGAGCATATAGTTTTTGAGCTTGGCGATTTATCTCCTGATTTCCATAATGATCTAGCAATGGCATACTTTGAGGATATCAAGACAAATGCGCAGCTGTATTCGCTGGATGATGAGACTGTACAGCGATCTGTCAACAAACTCTTGCGACTCCTACGCGAGTCAAGGCAATACAAGCCAGAGAAAATATTGGGGGCAATGCCCAGAGATTGTGAGATGCACTCTTCTACCAAGGCGGGGCCTGATTTACTAACGTTCAAATTTAGCTACCTTATTTATGGAATCAAAGGCTATTTTATTCAGCAGGATAGGTGAACATAAACGGGCACTGGAAATCTATGTCTTCAACATGAAGGATTACCAGAAAGCGCAAGAATACTGCATGAACATTTACGGTTCTGATGCCCCTAATAGCAAATCGGTGTTCTACACTCTTTTGGAACTTTACTTACGCCCTCCTCCTATAAAATCAATAATGGGAGGAGGGTTGCATAAGAGAAGCTCATCTGGGCAGGTTTCGGACCATTCATCAGATAATGGCACATCACCGCCGTCAGCCACCAACTATCTGAGGCCCCAACAGAATGGTTTTTACAGATCGCCGTCATCGTCCAGTATTCCAACCTTGAACGATCCATATGACCGTCCGCCTATGAACCTAGAGGCTGCGCTGGAGTTGCTGTCAAATCACGGATCGCGACTTTCCGCTGTTGATGCGCTTGAGCTTCTGCCGCCCGATATTAACATGACTTCACTTGGAAAGTTTTTTGCCACGCACCTGCGCGACGCCAATACGACTATAAACCGAGACAGAATCTCTGCTGCTCTTCTTAAGACTGAATTGGTTCGAACGCAGCAGGTTCTTTTGGAGTTAAGAAGCAGGAATGTACTTATTTCGGACACAAAGATATGCCCAGTATGTCTTAAACGACTAGGAAGTAGTGTCATTTCTGTGTTTCCTGATTGTACGGTGGTACACTACGGGTGCGTAAAGTTATATAAGGAGATTGCTGGCACTAGTGGTCTGTTTCGTCAAGAGCAAGAGGATCAAAGGCCACGGGAACAGTCGTAGTTAATAATAATAAACGATTTGTGATTCGTCCGAAGCACATATTATAACTCATAGACACGTTACAAATTGTGCCCAGTAACTGCTGTAATAAGATTAATTGCCAATAAGGAGAGCCTTTTATTTTCAAGCTGTATCTTTCAACAAAGTAAACCATTGTTGATCCGAAGACGGCAGTTTTCTCGTCTGCTGTCTACATATCGTTGATGATGAATTATTACATTTTATTTTCTTTGGTTAACCGCTTAGCGGGTGGGTATTAACAGCAAACCCATCTTGATGTCAAGATTCCCTTATGGCTGGTTTCCTGGCGCGCCTCCCCCCCCCCCCCCCCACCCCCATCACCAAAGCTTAATCTAGGCGGTCAGTTGATTGGGACTAAACAGATCGACAAACCGAGTTATCGCCATATTGCAACCTCTGTCATCAGATATTGATCCGTTTCTCGTGAAGCAAGCCGACTGAGGTGGTCACCGTTCGTGTTTCAACAGAGTCGAGGCTTTGTAGAGATATCAGCATGCTGCTCTTTCGTGCTCGCGCGCTGGTCAAAGTCGGCCAAATTCATCGATACATCGTGACCTACATCCCGGCCGCTGATAATGTTTTTCCCCCGCCAAAATCGCTTTATCTTCGTGTTAGAAATAAAGAATCGTTTCCACTTCGTGCTGCATATCTGAATGGGCCTTTTATTCTAAATATCGACGTCAAGCCCTCTCACTATGATCCCTACGTGACGACTACGAATGCGTACGATGAGCCAACGTTCGAGCCCCAGGTCAAGGCTGCGCAATCATTCTATGCAGAACTCAAGATGGATCCCGACAGGCGAGAGCACTCGTGGACAATCGATGTTGTAAGCCAGCTTATCTTTTCTTCGTCGGCTACAGTATCCTTTGAGCTGTCGATTGGACGGGAGCAGGATTCACTGCATCTGGATTCCGAGCCCGGTGTGTTCTCGAAATCACTCTCGGTCGTTCACCAGGATACCTCTGCAATATGGAACAGTCCCAGACCAGATCCTAGCAAGCCTGTACACCTTGTCGTTATTAGTCATGGCCTTCACTCTAACACGGGGGCAGACATGCTATTTGCAAAAGAGCAAATCGAAAAGGCTGCTTCTTCGGTTGGAGACAACGTCATTGTGCGTGGTTATTTCGATAATGTGTGTAGAACTGAGCGTGGCATTAAGTATCTTGGGCGGCGGATGGCAAAATACATTGCGACATCCTTACGTGAACCTCAGGTCAAAAAGATCTCCTTTGTGGGCCATTCTCTTGGAGGGCTTGTCATGACTTACGCCATCGCTTACATTCATGCTCATTATCCGGACTTTTTTGACGAAATTGAGCCTGTGAATTTTATAGCGCTCGCAACACCCTTTTTGGGGCTTTCCAACGAAAACCCTCTCTATGTGAAGTTTGCTCTGGATTTCGGTTTTGTGGGTAAATCGGGCCAAGATTTGGGCCTAACATGGAAGCCCAGCACGCCATTTGTATCACCCTCAGCTGTTACTTCAAGACCGCTCCTACGAGTTTTGCCAACCGGGCCAGCGGCGGAGATTTTGAAGCGCTTTGAGCGATGCACTGTGTATGCTAACGCGGTCAATGACGGCATTGTGCCTTTAAGAACTTCTTCTCTATTATATCTAGACTGGCGAGCGTTGTCGAAAGCGGAAAAGGCGCGCCACGGAGAGATGGTTAGTAATAGTGGAAGTAACTCTCAAGTGCATCTGAATAAGGCTTCCGGTTTTGATCCTCAAGCGGAAATTAGTGAAGCGGAAGATCCGTTACCAACTGACACCTCAAAAAGTGAGCGGCACGATGGAGGAGGTGTTGGCGATGATTCAGATAGTAAAACTGATGGACACAAAAGCTCATCAGTCCCTAATAGCGAGATTCAACAGAGTAGCGGGGGCAATAATCCTCTTGCTCCATTACAGTATATGTTTTCTCTCTTCCGACCTCATGCCCAGAAAAGAAAGCCAAGCAGAATTTATAACCGCAGTCAAACCATTGGTTCAGAGATGGACGAAGAGGAAGAACCTACCATACTCCCGAAAACGTCTGTCTTGGTTTCTGCTACATCTATTCTCAATCCACCGTTACCTTCTAAGAGCTTCTACTTGGATGTTGAATCGCGCCCAAAGACTATATTTCATGACAGAATTTACTATCCCGAAGACCTTCCGCACAGATTCTCTACTAAAGCCAAGCGGTCACTGTCAGCAAAATTTACCTCTGACGAGAAAAGTTTGATGAGCGATAACAACTATGATGCAAATCATAGCAGTAACCATGAGAGCTCAAATGACACAAGCGAAAAGGCACGAGTAGAAGAGAAAATTGCTCGGGCCTGGCATGATGGTATCACATGGAGAAAGGTTCTCGTTCAATTGGAACCTGACGCTCACAATAATATCATTGTGCGTCGAACATTTGCGAATGCTTATGGATGGCCAGTGATTCAGCATCTTGTAGAGCATCATTTTCTGCATCCGTACGATCCGAAATCTGAACGAGGCAGAAGGGCAAGCACCGGAAGCTCTGATGAAGATCAAGAATCACGCGGAAAGGGCGACGCGGAAGAGGTAGGCGAACAACTGCACCAAATGAGTATCCAAGAGCATTCTCCTGTGGACAATAACTCAAACTTGGATCTCTCATTTAGCAAAACCTTGAATAAAAAATCCACGCTTGATTCATCGTTCACTGCGAATAGCGTGACGTGGGATGCGTCGGCGTTTGATGTGAGCGATAGCGATGAGAATGAGTCAGTAGTCAATGGCGATGATGAAAATGCGGAAGATGCTATTGTGAAAACATCATCGTATTCACGGCGGAACAGCGATACATCCGGAAGCTATATTCAGAATTTGGTGGTATCTGGAAGTGGAATGGTAAACTATTTAAGTGAGTGGACACCGATGAAGATGTACAATGATGTTGTTCACCCGCCCCAGTCAGAAGACCAGAAAGATCGGAAAGACTTAGCATGAATTTGGTAAAAGGTGGTTTAGATTTATTGGTTGCTATCTACAGTTTGGTTGCATATATCTGTAAGTTCAATATTACAAATATTTATGTATTATACTAGTATTATACACGATACGTGAGCCCAACCCAGCCTGAACAACCCTACTTTAATAATAAAGATTAAGGTCTATTGAAAACAACCCTCTTGAAATATAAACATAGAACACCAACACCATTAATCGAAGAGCAAAACACCAGGTAAATAAATAAACAGAAAACGGGGAAAATTACATTCAATTATTTCTTGCGATGAGCAATAATCGGATCCGGTGTGCCAGGCTGCGGTGGCCACTCTCCATTAGATTTCCAACCGGACACTATGATCTTAGTTGCGTCTGAAAGATTTACCGGCTCTCGCAGTCGGCGCCCCTCATGAACAAGCATACGGTAGATCTTTGGATACGCATCAGCCTTCACTTCGTGAACGGGATGAGGTCTAACTGGAGACGATTTGTCTAACCAATTCCCGGCGGATTGTGCTTTTAAAGGCTTAATCCACTGCCGCCGTTCCCTTTTCCAGTACTTGTAGCCTTCATTCCACACTTCTTCGTCTTCCGACTCCTCATCGCTAGTCTCGGTACTGTCTACAGCATGATCTTTAGCATCCGAACAAGTAGGAGAACGCTCATTGCCACCATCGCCATCATTTTGCCGGTCGTTCTGACCATTTCCATTGACATTTGAGACAGTGTTAGTATCTGCAGCTTGCTCACTCTGATTGTTCGATGATGGGCGGGCTGTTTGCGACGCACCAGAAGCATTAGAATTCTGAGGTACTGAAGATGATGTAGCGGCCACTGAGCGCACAAGGGTGGTCACACCTGTCCGCAGTAACGGTTCTTCAAATGGAACGAAAAGCTCTTCTACCTGCCTTCGGGTGCTACGCCGGTTCAACACCCGGATGTGAAAGGATGGAGAAGTTAATGCAGAGGCAGTAGCCGTTGGTTTCGCAGCAGATAACGCCGGAACAACAGTCTTTGGAGGTGCAGCAGCTCTAGAAGACATATATGAATTTATGCTACTGTCTGCAGGTCGGTCATAATTCGGTAGGTAATTGCTGGTAGAGGGCGAAGAGACCGACGAGGCATCCGTTGCCAGCGAAGGGTGCTGGTCAAAAAAGGCGGCTAGTTGTGATTTCCAAACCGCGATTCCCGCCAGTAGCAAATCGCGTTTTCGGCGACGGGATAGTGTTATGGGTTCGGAGTCATCGAGAAGAGCGGAAAGGGCCATGCTGGAAGGCTCCTCGACGTCCTTGCCGGCCGACGCAACGGCCACGGCAATGAAGGAAGTACCGACAGCAGGTGGAGCGAAGTAGCAGGTGGAGCGGACCTGACAGCCACGATCGTCGCACTGAAGCTTCGAGCTCGCCGTAGTCGTTATCAGAGTAGTTGTGGGAGAGAGATGGGTACGGGAGCAGGACATTATCGCGTGGCCTTATATGTCTAAAGGTAGGTTAAGATACCTGCGGATGCGGGCGATCACCAGTGGCGAGGCGAAGACTATACCGCACGTGATGCGGCTGCTAGACTTCACAAAAGCTTCAACTAAATCTGAGGAGAGAGATCGAGGAAGAGGGCATCTAAGCTGCAGAGTAGAAATGGGCAATGAGCCGGGGGGAAAGACGAAGAGGCATTTAGAGTAGCGAAGCCCGGGATTGGAATCGTGCCTTTGATGGTGACGCACGGAAGCGGCTGAATACAATTGCTGGCGCTGCTGGGCAAGGAACTGCTGCGCTCATGACGTCCAGCGCCGGAGGGCAAGGGCATCACCGTAAGGCGCGCAGGCACAGACAGGCACAGACAGGCACAGACAGGCACAGGCACAGACACAGACACAGACACAGAAGCACAATACAGCCTGACTTGGCTGCTCAGCTGCCGAACGCGGTTGGCGGCCCTCTTGTCGACGAAGGGCGGGACCGCAGCGAAGATGGGCTTGTCCGGAGATCGGTGCAGTGCCCAGGCAGAGGCGGCAGCTCGCTCAATGTTCTTTTTCTCGTTTGACCCGCACGGCATAGCAGAGCAGCAGCAGCAGCGCCTACAACAAAATAGAGCGAATTTCGATGCGTACGAACAAACCTTGCGAAAAGAGGATGGTGATGCATGCGGGCGCGAGAGCCGTGAGCTGTAACGAAAGTAGTATCACGTCATCCCATTCAAGTTCTGAGGTAATCAGCTGAACGATCGAGCCCTAGCCCGAGCTTCGTCTCTCCCACGCCTCCTATGTCTTTGCTCCCTCCCCGCCTCGTCCTGCCCTCTCCTCGCCGCCTGCCCGCCCCGCAACCGCAAATGGCTGCTCAGGACCACCCTCCGCACCACCATCACCATCATCATCATCCGCACCACGTTCACGCCCATCACAGCTCTCCCGAGCAGCTCCCGTCGCTGCCCTCCCTCGCGGCCTCCGTAGGCCTGGCTCCCTTTCACGCGCCTCCCCGCGACCTGTCTGCTGTTCACCGTCGCGCACCCTCGGCCGGCATGTCCATCTCCTCCATTTTGGGCTCTTCCTCTCCTCCACCCATCAAGACCGAGCCGGCCGTGCCCACCTCGCCGCCGCGCGCGCACCACCACCATCATCATCATCACCACCACCACCATCATCCTGCCGACACTGCTGCGACACCGTCCGAAGGGTCTGCCGAGAGTCTACTACCATTGCAGCACCAACAGCAACAACAGCAACAACAGCAACAACAGCAACAACTACAACCGCCACTACAACCACAACCGGGTTTGGTCCTGCCACCGCTATCGCCCGAGCCCACTTCTCTAGCAGCGACGTCTTTAGCAGAAGCTCTGCATTGCTTTTCGGCTTCTAAAGTGAGCCCACCTGCATCGACCTCGGCATCCGCTTCCCCCTTCTCTGTCGGGCCAACATTGCCCCCAGTGCTGTATGACCCCAGCCATAGCTCGCGCCGCACACCACCTCAACCCCCGCTCCTTACCACTCCATCCTCTTCGACAGGACCGGCCGCACCAGATGCTGGATTATCCCCGCAGTCCCCACCTATGCAGAATTTGGTGCCCGCAAAACAAGAGAGTATCACGGCGAACCCCGGTCGAATCGAGGATGTGGCATCCCGCACTGTCCGGAAAAAGGTGCAGACTGCAGCGGCTTCTACTCCTTCCTCTATGGAGCCGATCTCCTCCGCCTTAGACTCAGCCCTCGCAACATCGCCTCATCAATCTCCCGCCCTGGATGAAAAGGGCCGCAAAAACACACACCCTGCCAGAAATCAATCAAGTGTTCAGGAACCAATATCATTGTAAGCTATTGACCCAGAGCTACTTTTCCTTCTCACTAACCGAAAAATTCAGGCGACATTCCTCTTCCCCAGCCTCATCTTCTTTCCGCAGCAGATCTATGCAGAAAGTACAGGTTGATAGTAGAGATGTTATCAAGGCTGCAGGTTCTTTTCCATCCTTCAATCTCGGGTGGCTGATCTACCTGCCTCCTGGCAGCTCTCGCGGACCGCTTTTACCTCGTCTGGACAATCATGTCAATTCTATAATTCAAATCAGAATTGCGCACAGGTTCCTGCTCCAGTACAATAATCCTCAAATTCGTCGCAGAATGGTCTGGGGAACTGATGTGTATACTGATGATTCAGATGTAGTAACGGCACTCTACCATTCTGGATTTTCACCTGCGCATGACAGAACAACAATAATTACCACCAGTGATGTGATGGAAGTCAATGCCAATGGGAATGACTGTATTGTCACTTTACGAATTTTGCCCCTGTTACTGCATTATCAGGGGTCATATCGAAATGGAATAAAATCTAGGTCATGGATAACTCGCCATGATGGAGTGAGTTACAAAATCGAGAAAATTGAATTTGTCCCTCAAGGCGAGGCTGAAGCTCGGGGATGGAAAATGAGGAAACGAAGGTTAGAAGAATGGCGTCTAAGCCGTGAATGGCAGGAAGAAAATTGGGATGTGGGGCCTCTAGCTGATGATGCCAATGATGAGATGGCTATCCAATATTGATTCCCTGGTTCTTTGCATCCCCATGCTTTGATTTTTGTAATTTTATCTCTATATACTACTGTACATTAAATGTTATGATAACACTGCATTAAACAACCTTCCTTGCTTGAATTCAAGCCTATATAACTCCCTATGCCAGAAGACTACCACAATTGGAGTGCTTTGACCTGTTTAAACCGGACCTGGGTCTGGTCAATCAAAGGAATCTGAACTGCATTCTGCCCAGCTCCTTGATAACATTCATGATCAAGCTCGTTACGACATTAATTAATTTAAAGAGGTCATTCTCATAGTCATCCTTCCCTGGTCAATTGCCAAAGCAGATATATACCACTTTGCCTGATACATCTGTGGAGCATGATGACCTCAAAATCGAAAAATATTTTGACCTGGTATCAAAAAGCAACAAGAACATACCACCATTCACTCTAATATAATACTGCACAGGTTTTTTCTGCAGCTGCACAAGGCCTGGCCTGTTTTTTTTTTTTTTTTTTTTATTCATGTACGTATGTATCTGCGAGGATATGACGTTTACATAGCAAATATACACCTCCCTATGAGTTGATCCTAAACAAATATATATCACAAACAAATATTAAACAAATCACTTATAAAATCAAGTATGAAAAGAGCAAAATAAAACCATTAATACCAATCCCACAATCTCAAAGTTAAGCTATCTGCCGGTGTTATTATGTGTGTGTCCTTCTTTCAAA
>JAKTPV010000065.1:0-85731 GCA_030556335.1 Myxozyma vanderwaltii | reverse complement strand
CCCCCCCCCCCCCCCCCCCCCCCGCCCTTCCCTTCCCCCTCTGAACATCACAGCATCCTTTCGTAGACTCGTAGACCCTCTCAAATACACCCGCGAGCGTGTCTGCCTCCCTGCATATCGCTCACCGCACGCGTGCGCGGCCGAAGCCTGCTTGTGAGCAGTGTGTGAGCGGACTCCCAACGAGGCCTCGAGATTGCCCTACCGCCGCCGCTTCCTCGCCTCAGCTTCCCGGCTCTTCCTCTCTCCCCAAGTCCTCCATCATTTCTCCCGCCCTCCTTTCCTTTTTCTCCCCGTCCGTGGGTTCTGTACACTAGTCAGGTACGTTCTTGCGCTTATTCCTTCTCTTGCCGTCGCCTGCCGCGCGCGTGCGCTTCTTCTCGGGCCTGTCTCGGTCATACTCTCTGCTGGCCGCTCCCTGCTCCCGTTCTGCCACTTTTGCGCTCTGTCTACGCCTTGTATCGGCGAGTTTGCTTTCGTGAACCTGGAAGACCAGCGAGATCTGCCACTGCTGCGTCTGATCTTGCGTCTGCCGCTTGCTCTACGTCGCTTCGGGCCTGCGAATCAATCCAGGCCGGTTGGAGGCATAGCCGCTTTTTCTCGCTCGTGCTCGGCGACTGCTCGTCCTTCCTGCACCCCGTTTCCCCACTGCTGACCAACTTCTGCTCTTCCTAGTCATCCCTTGACTGATGGCTTTTTCTGCACAGTCAACCACAAATCTGCTGTCTTCCGCGCCTTCCAGACTTCCGCAGTCTTCCGCTTCCTCGTTGTCCTTTGACGGCCCGCGATCCTCACCGTCACCTCCCCTCTCTGCTTCCTCTCCGTCGGCCCTCCACCTGCGTGCTCCTCTGGCGGTTTCCTCCTCTTTGCCTTCTCCATTGGCTTTGTCTGGATCCACTGCGCAGCAGCTGCAGCATTCCAACGCTTCCTTCTCGGAATACGCTCCCCCGTTGCGCTTCTCCCACACGCGCACTTCCTCCAGCGGCGGACTTGCTCCTTCTTCCCCCGCCTCCTCTTCTCCCTTCTTGCGCTCCTCAGAGTCATCCGCCAGACTAGGATCCTCCCCTTCGTCACTCGCTGCTCTGACCGCTCTTACGGCCTCCTCCTTTTCCCCGCCACCGTCGCTCACAACTGCGCCCTCGACCGGCCACTCCCGCTCTTCCTCAGCAATTATGACTGATTCTGCCATGGCGAAGGCCCAATTGGGCGCCTACGATGGTGCTGTATGTACTCCCCTGCTATCCTATCTGTTGCATTTGTCCTTTCATCAGTTGCTTGCTTCTTCTCATGAATGTTGGCACCGTGTGGGGTTGTGGTTTTTTTTTTTTGCTGCGGGTGACTAAGAAGGTTCCGCTTCTTTCGCGACCCGACCCACCACCGTCCGCATTCGTTGTAACTACTTATTTTTTATGATGAGTGTTTTTTATTTCTTTGGGTGTAGGGAATTGTGAAAGATTATTTGTTTTCTTTGTTTGTTACTTGTTTGTGGCTTCCTTAGTTGTCGTGTGTTGGGGTGCCGTGCTGCAGAGTACCTTTTACACCTTTGCTAACTATTTCTTTCTAGCTTGAACAAAAGCGCCAGGAACACGAGCTTATGCGTCTTGAACACATCCGTCGCTTTGAGCACGAAATGCATTTACTGGCCGAGCAGCAGCGCAAGGACGAGCAAATGCTTCTTCAGATGGCCGCTGTCAGCTCGGCTGAGCAAGAAAACGGGGCTAACACGGCTACCACAATTTCTGAGCCAAACACTCCACCGGATTTCCGTGATTCCCTCCCAACTCCCGGTACAGCATCAATCCATGGCGACAGGATAAGATCAAATACTGTACCTGCTGGTGTGTTTGTTACCCCTAGCGGACCTGCTCGTCTGTCCGCGCAGCAGCTGATGACTCCACCTGAGGATGCATTACCGCGTACTCGTACGCTCACCTCGACTTCAATTGGTCCTTCGCGTAGATTGTCAAACGATGATCCCATGCTCTACGCCTCTCGGATCTCTCAGGCTGACGTCGATGCCGCTGCATTTGGCATTGGCCAGATCAATACTGCAAAGTTCCTCTTTGGCGATGACTCTTCTGCCGTCAATGGCTCGTCTTCCTCCGCGGGCTCTAATGAGCTTAAATTCAATACCACTGACGATAAATTTCCCATTCTGATCCGTCGAGAAAGCTTCAATCAACAGCAGCAGCCTTTGATTACTGTGCAGCAGTCACAGCAGTCGCCTCAACATAAGCCAAACTCTCATATGTCACAACATCAGCAAACTGGACCGCGCAATGGTAATCAGCAATGGTCGTTTCTAAATCGCAATCGCTCTGCCCACCATCAGAGCCTATCTGGAATCCAGTATGATCCCTCGACAGACAAGCGTGCCGATGTCTGGCCCAAGCAACACTACAACGAATCTTCGCATTCCCGTCAAGCTTCGCAGCGTTCAGTGTCCGATTTTGATCGTCGTGAACCAGCTTTTCCTCAATCTATCAGCCCTCTTCCGACGTTCAATCCGTCTACTGCTGGAGTAACTGATGCTCACCCTTCACCAGCAAGCTCGTACACCTACGGAGTGCCTCCTATGAATAATCAAGTGTACCACCCTCAGCAGCATGGATATGCCTACGCACCGCATCCACCACACATGTACGGAAACACTCACAATTTGGAGAACATGTATCAGGGCGCACCCCAGGCTCATGTAAATCATCACTCGCAGTCTCATTCTGTTCCTGGAAGTGCGACCCCGTCTCCTCAGCAGCATGGTGGTGCGCCTATATTGCACCGCGCCCCGTCGTCAGCTGTTGGTGCCGCTACAGCTGCTGCTGCCGCCGCTGCCGCCGCTGCTGCTGCCGCAAATAATCGCCGCCAGAGCGAGCAGGATGTCAATCGATTTGCCAATGTCGCACTTGAGAGCCTAGTCAATGAGATTTACTCTTTGTGCAAGGATCAGCATGGCTGTAGATATTTACAGAAGAAGCTCGAGGAGCGTAATCCCACTTATCTGACCATGATTTTCAACGAGACGTACCCACACGTTGTTGAATTAATGATTGGTAAGTATTTACTTTGTGGATCCGTCTTATGATACATAGTCTTACATTTTTCGTTTCTTCCTATTTTAGATCCATTTGGTAACTATTTGTGCCAGAAGTTACTTGAGCATGCCAATGATGAGCAGCGTACGATCTTGGTTGAGACGGCTGCTCCTCAGTTGGTAAAGATTGCTTTGAACCAACACGGAACTCGTGCTTTGCAAAAGATGATAGAACACGTATCTACACCAGAACAGGTAAATATCCTATATTTATAATAACATAAACGCGTATGCTAACGACCGTCCTAGATTCACTCGATTGTGAATGCGCTCAAGACTAATGTTGTTGAGTTAATTCAGGATCTGAATGGAAATCACGTTATCCAGAAATGTCTTAACCGTCTGTCTACTGAGGATGCTCAGTTTATTTTTGATGCGGTTTCAGAAAACTGCGTCGCTGTTGGTACTCACCGCCATGGCTGCTGCGTACTCCAACGCTGTATCGACCATGCTTCAGAGGCTCAGAAGAAGCAGCTTGTGAATGAGATTACTACTAATGCGTTTACCTTGGTGCAAGACCCTTTTGGAAATTATGTTACCCAGTATGTTCTTGACCTGTGCGACTCTACTTACTCAGATCCTCTTATTCGTCGTTTTGCTGGAAATGTTTGCACACTCTCTGCGCAGAAGTTCAGTTCGAATGTTATTGAGAAGTGCATTCGCATTGCTGAACCCTCGACCCGCAAGATCCTCATTGATGAGCTCTTATCTTCTGTTTTCCTCGAGAAGCTTTTACGTGATTCATACGCAAACTATGTTATTCAGACCGCACTTGACTACGCAGACCCACAGACTCGCATTATGCTTGTTGATGCCATCCGTCCCATTATTCCATCAATTCGCAATACACCTTACGGTCGTCGTATCCAGTCAAAGATTGCTGGGTCTTCTGGTGGATCTGGTGGAAGCTCCACGTCGCCGAATTCAGCTGCATCTCCTGCCGTGTCTCCAGTTTTGTCGTCTTCTGGATCTCTAAGCCAGCAACAATTGCAGGGATATCGCAGCAATTCCGTTACCCCTCAGCAGCCACAAGGTTCGCCACAACAAGGCAGCTCTAATGCAAATGCGTTGTCTCGTCGCATGCAAGGACTTGACCTTCAAGGCGAGTATGGTCACAGTAACGGTGGATTTCACCAGCGCCAGCAAACACACCCGCAGCACGGCCCATCGGCCTCTGTTGGAATGCACGAGCGCCAGTATAGCTCCGGTGCTCAGTTTGGTCGCTCTGGTGCTACGCCACCCGCTGCGTTTAATGCTGCTAACGAGTTTAGCGGATATGCGCAGCACATGTAAGAAAACCCGAGGTGAGATTGTTTATTTGCTTTATTTTTCTATTTTATTTTTTTCAAACTATATAAATGATCAAGAAGGATGTTGAGTCTGTGATATAACTGGACCTTCCGTTAAAAATCTACTAGTCTGTTATGGAGATTGTGCTTTTAATGTCATTTTTTTTTTTTAGTTTTTTTTTCTTTCTATTTTTACTTTTCATTTGGTCGGGGTTATAAATCTTTTCTACATTTTCACTGTCACTCTTTTAATTCTCACTTTTCTTATGTGCATTATATGTTTTATTATCATTATATTATTACTATTATTATTACTATTTTATTATTATTGTTTACTGTTATTATTACGTTACGTTACTAGTATATTGCGATTTTTGTTACTTCTTTTTATTATTACTACTTTACGAAGATATGTCGAGTATTGCTTAAATGTTCATTATGATGATGTTATTGCAAATTGTAACTCCAAAATTAGCTGCTCGTTGTTCTAGCATATATTAAAAAAAAAAATTTTTATCTACATACAACTATTTACAGTTCTGGATCTGTCTGGGCTTATGAAGAAGGCTTTTGTGCAGGAAACTGAAATATGAATGTTTGCTTTGTGTACTTGTGTACTTGTGTACTTGTTGACTTGAGTTGATTGCATTTTTTGTTTTATAAGAACAAACAGGACATATATATATATATATATACATTTGCTGGTTGTAGCGCGGGGAAAACAAAAAAAGGGAGTAAGTACCCTCAAGATGATTTAAATTGAACTAACTATAGCTATTACAAAACAGAGTTTATTAAAATAAAGAAAATGTCTCTCGCTTCTTTACATTAGCAGAGTCTAAAGTTTCAGAAATTCAGGGGTATTAAAAATTATGATGTCATAGCTGCGCCTCACTATATGCGGCATATTTAGAAAAGCAGGAGGAGGAAGCTTACAGGCAGGAAAAAGGGGATTGTAGCGCCGATGAAGGTGGGGGTACTTGTAGTGGTATGTAATACGAGGATTATCAG
Source organism: Myxozyma vanderwaltii (assembly GCA_030556335.1). Taxonomy (NCBI): domain Eukaryota; kingdom Fungi; phylum Ascomycota; class Lipomycetes; order Lipomycetales; family Lipomycetaceae; genus Myxozyma; species Myxozyma vanderwaltii. The sequence continues at coordinate 80,343 of JAKTPV010000065.1, read as the reverse complement.
GCGCAATACAGCAAATTGGCCAAGTATAGGCGAGAAGTGGGTATTGTATTAAGTGGGGTCTTTTCTTTGCTCTCGTATTATAAGCTATTATGTTATTAAAAAATGGGGTATTTGAGTAGTGCGATCTAATCTATTAAGACGTCGATCAACCTTTAAGGTGTTTAAAATCACATTGCTTTAACGTGGTTACTCTGTGAATGAATACCCGGGTATTTAAAGCCACAGTTCTTTTCTGAATCGTGCTCAAGATTTATGAGTATGTATACTATTCTTTAGTAGAGTGAAGAGCAATTGTAGTCTGCACTTGAGTGTGACTCTGAGAACCGCCACCGTTTGTTTGATATTCAAACAAATGTCACGTTTTGTTGGAAAAGTGTGACAAGCTTATTAAAATGTGCCTAACGAGAGCAAAAACAAGGCTAAACACGATTACATTTTTATTTAACCAACTTATCTCATTTATCAAACTCTTTCTTTCGTTTCTTTTCATGTAATGTTTATTAGATTGCTTTGGGTTTAGGCATTGTTTCTTGTTGCCAGATGTTAAATTGCTTTTAAAACACTATTAAATCCTGTGCTGCCGCGCAACTCAATGTTTCAGTAAATGCTGTATCTCTTTCTTATCTACTGCATTCACCTATTATAGACATGCGCAATCTCAAACCCGTGTTAGTGACTGGTTTAATGTGATAAACAGAAACGCGCGTTGCATTACGCAAACCGATCTCCAGAAAACACTGGGCTGCCAGACACATTGCGCGTATGCCCACAATTACAACTTTTTAGAACCGTGCCGAAAACACAAAAACACAAAAACACAAAAACAAAGTATCTTTTTATCAACTAGATAAGCTCGAGCAGTTTTCTTTTCAATGTGATTGCGCACAATCTAAGAAAGATACGCTACGTGATTGCTTTTAGCTTTGTCGCGGCACTTTGCCTCACGTCCAGTTCTGGCGGATGAGCGGCGATGAGCAAGAAAGATCGGCTCTTACGCATGAACTATATACAAGAGCCGATCTTTTTACTGCAATTCGCTGGATTGAAAGCGATATACACCTACATCAATTTTACCTGGGAATCTACTTACGGAATTAAAAACTGCTGCTAAATCGCTGTACATTGTAGTTTGTGACAAAACCATAAAATAACTAAAAAATGACTTATTTTCACCATTCAGGATAAAAACACTTGGGTAGCAGCAAACATCGCCAGCTGTAATACATATTATACGACTATCTGTAAGATATATTTATACAAACCACAATCACAACTCGTACCCAACCATGACGGCAATCAAAGTGCCGACAAGCGTAAGGTATCCGTTTAGAGCCGAGATTCCAGACAAAGTGTTCGCAGCAGAAGATTCTGTAGAAGATGATCCGGAAGAGGTGGAAGACTCTGAGGAAGAAGATGAGGAAGAAGATTCAGCAGCGCCGCCTCCAAGGCCTCCAGAGGGAGAGGAGCTAGACGACGCACTGCTCATTGCGCTCGATTCAGAAGAGGAAGGCTCAACAGAGGAAGAAGAAACCGCGGACTCGCTTGCGCTGCTGGACCCTTCCGACATGGACGAAGAACTGGTTTCAGCCCCCGCGGCACTGGAGGAGGACATCGCGGACGAGGATGTCTCGGAGGAGGAGGACATCTCAGACGAAGATGCCTCGGAAGAGGATGCTGCCTCGGAGGATACCTCGGAGGAGGATGACTCGGAACTGCTGCTGCTGCTCTCAGTCGTAGAAGACGAGTCCCCAGAGGTTGCCGCAAGAGAACTGGTGGCACTTCCGAGAGCGGAGGTTACATCGGAAAGAATCTGAGCGTAGGCAATAGTGGCAAGAACCAACAAGGCGAGGAAGATTGAGAAACGCATATTCAGTACAGGAAAAAGTAAGGACGAATGAGATATATAGTTCGGAATGGGGGAAGAAGGAGGAACGGGTATCATATTATATACAGGAGCAGGACGTGGCACGGCATTGCAGGAGTAAGTGATCTACAGCTGATGACGGAAGGATGAGCGAATTGAGGATTATGGTTCGCCGTGCAGAGGCAGATGTTCCAAACAGGTATCAGAAATTTTTCAAGGTAGAAAGTTGCAACGAGCGATCACGCATGAGTTTAGAGCGTTGAGAATCTGAAGCGTGTTTCTATACTTGGATCCCATGAAAACCCACGCCAAATCCAATTTGGGTATAACCACTGATTTTCACAGCCTATTAACATGTCCCCGACTCATGCTGATGTGACAGGATCAACAAGTGCTCCACAATAGGCATTGGCAGGCGAAATAGTGTTGAGTGCCGTCTTGAAGCACCGAGCAACACCTCCCCGCTGAGTGCAACTGCTGCGGAAACATATCCTGTCTGTTCTTCACACCAGACTCGTAAACCTATAATACAGCATCAGAACAAAGGTATTTATATTATACACGCCCGCCCAAACAGTGTGCGACAGTGTGCGCGCACGCCGACCGGCCGTGTCGCGTGGAAATACGCCTCTGGTAAAGAGCATTCCTTCTTCGGCAATGAGTGACGCAATACAAATGTTAGCACAAGGGTATTGTAGTTTATGGTTAGGGTAAACTCAGAACAATCAAAAAGTGATTTGGGACGGCAGAGCGCGGCAGGCTAACAAAGCTGTGGTCGATTAAAGCAATTAGATGGCCCAGAATCCCGATTTAGCGCTGGGAATGAACTTGGTGGTGTGATTGCGTTTTGCAGGTAGTTTGAGCAAGTGAAGAAACCTACTTGCTCAAAGTGAGGTGCGCGGGGTGCTGTTGTGAAGAACGATACCTTAATTCCGAGCCTTTATAGTGCTTAAACGAGCACGACATGTGGCAAGTATTTTACCGCAGCGCTCTTGTGCAGCTTCGGGCCCTTGACTGTAGCAGTAAATATACTCTTCATTGGTCCCTTAAATATCCGTAGCCGTCTTCCTGGATCTGACCAAGGCGAGTTTAGCCACGAAGGAGGAGAGCGATGCCGCAAAGGCTAGGGCTCAAGACGTTTTCCCCAACTTTGCCCGTCTCCACATCTTCACCAGTAACACCCCTCCACCTAACAAAAACAACAACAGCTGGCCCTTAGAGGCCTCTACCAGTGATGGTGCGTTTATTGAACGTATATACCATCTCGGCCTTTGCGGCTCTGGGCGGTGCGCTCTTTGGATTCGACATTTCCTCCATGTCTGGCGTGTTGGGCACCGAACAGTACAGAGACTACTTTGGCAACCCGCTCGGAACCAGACAAGGCGGCATTACCTCTGCACTGGCGGCTGGCTCGCTGCTGGGTGCTTTGTATTCTTCTTACGTTGGTGACAGGTATGTCTTGTTTTTTGTTTTTTCGTTTGTATATCTATCGTCGCTCCAAAGTCCTCTATTCTAACTTTTCTTCTCTCGATTCCAGATTCTCGCGAAAGATTGCCATCCAGATAGGCGCGGTTTTGTGGACTATCGGCTCGATGTAATCAAACCTACTAATCCTATTTACCTTTTTGTCTTTCTCTTCATTTGCTGACTTCTAGACAGAATACAAGCCTGTGCACAAAATGTGGCGATGCTTATTATCGGGCGCATTATTTCTGGAGTTTGCGTTGGACTCACTTCGTCCGTCGTTCCAATATATCAATCGGAGATTGCACCACGCAAGATTCGAGGTCGCGTCGTATCGTTACAGCAATTTGCCATTACTTGGGGTATCCTTATTCAGTATTTTATACAGTATGGCTTCTCGTTCGTCAAAACTCAGGCTGCCTTTCGTGCACCGTGGGCAATCCAAATCACCCCCGCTTTAATTTTATTCATCGGACTGTTTTGGTTTCCTAAATCGCCACGATGGCTAGCTAGCAAAGACAGGTGGGATGAAGCATTAGATGTGCTTGCATTTCTTCGTACACCTGACAATGATATCAACCATCCTTTAGTATTGGCGGAATATAAAGAAATCGAGGACCAAATTCGATTCGAGCGAGAGGAGGAGTCAAGTAGTTATCGCGAGCTCTTTAGCAAACGAATGCGAAAACGCGTCATTCTTTCCTGCTCGATCCAGATGTGGTCTCAGCTATGTGGCATTAATGTGATGATGTACTACATTGTTTATATTCTCGAATCTGCGGGCGTTGCCGACGCACTTCTCGCTTCTTCCATTCAATACATCATTAACATGGTGATGACTATTCCTTCCATTCTATGGGCCGATAAGTGGGGCCGAAGGCCAACACTATTATTGGGAGCGTTAAGCATGGCTATCTGGCTCTTCATCATCGGTGCAATCCTATTGCATTTTGGATCTGTCAATCCTAAGCCCTCTCAATCATATACATGGATCATCATAGGTCATAAGTCAGCTACCAGAGCAGTTCAAGCCTGTGCATATCTTACAGTAGCATCTTTTGCAATCTCATGGGGTCCAATCTCGTGGATGTATGCTCCAGAAATTATGCCGTTACGTATTCGAGCAAAGACTGTGGCGCTCGCAACTGCTGCCAACTGGGCGACAAATTTTGCACTTGGTCTAGCCGTTCCTCCATTATTACGTGCTATTCGATGGCGTACTTTTTTCATCTTTGCATCTTTCAATGTTGCGGCTTTCCTGCATGTCTGGATTTTTGCACCAGAAACGAAGCAGCGAACCCTTGAAGAAATGGACGAAATTTTTGAACATGGAGATCCATTATGGAAATCATTTACCGGTCTTAAAGATAACGGACGATTGGACGTTATTGCTCGTGCAATTGAGCTTGGAAATTTGAAATTGCATCGTGAAGTAAACGTGAATATTTACGATGAATCTGAAGGCAGCGGGACAAATTCTTCGATATAGTTTTCAATATTTTTTGGTTTTTTTCTGTCTTTTCTTTTTTATATTATTTAGTTGTTGATTTCATACGTATTTGTGGGTATTGGGAGTTCTATTATGCCACGCTAATTAATTCTAGGCTGATTACCTAACATAAAGCCTGTTATTTGATGTGCCTGACTAGGTATGGTTGGATTTCGTATTTTGTTGTAGTTGTTTTCAATTGTTTTTATTTCTGTACTTTAGTTTATTTTTGCTTACAATGGCTTGATTTTGGCATAACACGTTGCGTGAAAAAGTTGATGGAGAACTTCCACAGTGTATCAGTTTTTTGTGTTCCTTGTATACATCGTATTTATAATTTATAGATTTCATGTATAAAAAAAATATGCTCTTCTTTACGTAGTGATAAGCATACAGAGTGGATTTACTGATGATTAAACATAGTCAAATCTATATGGAAAGTGTACTAATAATAGAATTAGACGATTATAATAAACCCCCAAAAGAACTAGTACAGTGTAAATACACTCTAAACTGTTGATACTTATGAGAAGAATTTTCCATATACTCGCCAGATTCGACTGATCGTTTCCTTTTGTCTGTGAACTCCTAGTTTTATATCCTCGAGATCGCCCAAATCTCTAATCCAGTCTCCTTGAAGCTGAGCGGGGAAAATCTGTACACTATTGCGTAACACATGTACATCACAGAGGAGTAATCCCTGGTCGGAATACGAAATCCACTCCCTTTCTTGCGCCCCAGAAGATACTGCTTGAATAGTGAGCATTCGTTCGAGATTTCCGAGAGTACGTGATACAGTCGCTCGCTGCTCTACACGACTCTTCACGCCCTTTCCACTATACAACTGGCTCAACCATTTCGCGGCGAACCACGAAATGACAGAACTAGGTAGGGCCGCGACAACACCAAAAACCAGTTCCTGTGACTTTAGTAAGCGATCAATGCCGGTGATTGCAACTTCAACATCAACCTTGGTCTTCTGCATTTGGATCAAAAGAGTACGAATTAATTCTCCGCGGACAGCATTCTTAATTGGTGATTTAAGCTCCTGCTCATAAACTCGTAATACGGTTGACAAGTCACCTTCGCGAACTCCATCTTTAATAGCATTTATCTCGGATGCAGATAAAACGGCAACGGCAGCAGAGCCCGAAGTATTATCGACAGCGAAATCGACAACCATCCGCTCAAGAGATTCCATATCAGCCTCTAAACTCTTTCGACTCACAATCGCAACTTGCGCGGCATCATCATGACGAATTGTTGATATAATGTTTTGCACCGGTTCCACAATCCAATTATACCAAAAATCCTTCGCAGTATCAGCTGCATCACTAATCCATTGCACAATGCTTGCTCGGCGATTAAAGAGGATCCGAAGGGCGGTACCCCCAAATGTGAGAGTAGCTAAACCTATAGGCCAGTATCTAACCCACACACTTGGCTTTCCGGCCTCTCGAATAACATGCTTCTGTGCGGCAAGCTGTAGTGGGAGAAGTTCATCCGTAATGCGAATCATACGTTCTGCCATTAAAAACGGAGGACGTCTAGATTTTGGCTTGTCCGTGGCTGAAAATACTTTAGACTCAAATCCATCAGTTGTGAAACCTTCACTATCTGGGAAAGAAATCATGTTATGCAAAATCGACTCCATAACGTCGACAATCCGCCCGACTCCACGACGCCAATCAGATCCAGCAGACAACGTGACAGACTCGCCTACAAGTATTCCTAACGCCGTAGATTGTAATTCACGCAGTTGCCTTAGTCGTCGCCGTTTCGTCTTAACCTCCTCATAAACCGCAGAAAAAGGAGACATTGCTCTCTTGAGGATTGAGATCGGAGAGGGGGCACTTCGAGTAAGTGCAGAAAGTCTGCGAGTGATTCGGCGATGTCGAGCAAAAGAAGAACGTAAAGTTTCTACCCATTCAGAAAGGGAAGGAGTGCTAGTTGACTTAAGACGGTGCTGAGCATCATAGTAAATTTCACGCGAAGCAGAAAGGATAGATAGAGGAGCGTCTAGATATTTAGTTAGCATCCTGATCCAGGGACAGAGTTAACGCAATGAACTACATACTCTGAATTGAATAGGTGAGAAGACCTCCCGTTTCTGTAAGCACTGAGTCCCAATAATATATATCTTGCGAAAGCGGTAGTGTCTGGTTCAAAAATCGATCAAGCAAGTGACCATATAAAATAACAGATCCTGCCGCAACTATAAACCATTCAACCTGCTTTTCTCCGTCTGTTGCCGATTCTTCGTAGTCTTCCCATGCATCTTCTTCTTCTTCTTCTTCGACGTGCCCTTCTCTATATTGGGGAATTGAAAAACCAGAATCTTCTTTAGTTGCTTGTTTTTGTGCCCGACTTCGAAGAGCGTCGGGGGAATGCTCCAAGTAGCGGGTCAGCGACGATTTCAGTACCCCGAGCGACGGCAGCGATCCACCCGGTTTAACCAGAAACCGATTCAAGATTTCCAGCAGTGACTCTGTCGTAACATTCAGCGTCTTTCCTTGCTCGTCCGCCTCCTCGGATGAAGGTGTATTACCACCGGACTCTGGAAAGCCGACACGAGGAGCAAGAAGACTTGGAAGAGTAGTTGAAGCCAGAAGTTCGAGCTGCGCCGACAGTAAGTGCACTCTATCCTCCACAATTGTACTCATTCTGCTCCAGATTAACTCTCCTGCATACAAATACGCCTTTTGCGGACACGAGTGGTGTAAACTTGTTTAAACCTGTTTATACGAATAAGATAGGGGGAGAGAGAGAGAGAGAAGAGAGCCCTGAAATTACGTCACTAGATTCGGTGCGCGAACTCGCTGATCTCCAAGCGCGCGCTCGCAGACTTCTTCCAGAATACACCCAGATAATACAAACTGAGTTTTCAGGAGTGCGAACAGTATGATATAATCTATTATATAGCAAGTTAATTAGGTACATTAAGTATAATACAATATATACAATCGTCTACACACTAAAAGTGGAAAACACGACATGAGTAGCCCAGATCATGTCCTTCCTGTTCAATAGGCTATGCTTCTTTGGCAATACCAGGAGTACCTCCTCTCTGATATCTTGCCCTCTCCTTTAACTCCTTCATCAAAGGCTTTTCAAACCATTCATGTATATTTTCCTCATTTATTTTTCCCCTCGTCACCAATGTCGGAGGAATAACCGGAATATCTGGATTTCGTCTCTTAAATTTTATCCAAAATTCCCCGCGAGATTTCTTTACACCGATTAAAGAGCACGCGACTTCAATATCCGCTTGCCGAATTTCTTTTACTGCCCGAAAAAATGGCGAGTCAGAAACGCGTATGCGGCATTCAGCAATTGGAATTGTGGCTGCGATTATCCTTCGCGTGAGCTGCCTCACGAGATCCTGGAATAGGTGCGATGCAGAAAGTTGAATAGACAAGGCGTCAGTTTTCGTCTCAACCGCCGATGGGAGGTAATTTTGGTTGTAGTACAGTCTGCAAGCAAAGTCAGCTATGAGAATTAAAAGATAAACCCGATGTAAATTCAAATTCAGATGAGACTAACCTTCTTGATAGCTCATGAAATTTCTCTACGGCCAGCAGTCCAAAGTCAGGTGAAAACGTATTTGCAAACGACTCAGAATCGTCTTCTTTGAGGGTTTCTTTGAACCTCTCAACAATATCCACGCAAGATTTATTTATACTCCCATTAATCTTTATGATGTCAGCATTCGTAACATCATTCTCATCAATATTATCTTCTGATACTGGACCAGCAGCTCGATTATGCTCGATAGTAGATTCGCCAGAAAGATCAGATACTGAGAAACTCTGTCGCTTTGTCCTATTTATTTTAGTCCATGCCTTTCTATCTCTGTCCTTTTCTAGCTGTTCATGATAGTTCTCCAATCGTCGACTCTCTATATTTTCCAGTTTAACCCACCTTCGAGACATTTGTCTGGCTGCAGGAATCTTACGCACAAGCCGTTTCCATCGTAGTCTCATACCATAAGATCTCCGTCGTCGTTCATGGGCCCGTAAAGATCCTAAACCATCCTCTAGATGCGCTATGAATTCAGCACATTCAATAGCAGTTTTTGTTTTCACACCGTGTGCAATAGCTCCTGGATTATGCCGAGTCTTGCGACCCAAATACTCGAAAAATAGCTCCTTTTCATCCGCAGTCCACATTGTACGTCCGTTAATTAAAGATGGCCGGATTCCCGCTTGGAAATTTGCGTGCGAGACTAAATGTAACTCTCCAGATGAGGACTCTCCTGCACCACCAGTGCTGAGATCACTTTTAACTACTGAAAGCGTTCGAAAGTGGGAAACTGGGTTCATAAACTCTTGTATCTCATAATTCAGATACTCTAAATAGCGCGGATTATATCCGGAAGGTACTGGTATATCCAAGTCTGAATCGTCTCCTTCACTAGAATCGGATGGTACTGGATCGAGCATATCGTCAGAGTCTGAAGATTCTTCAGAGGAATCGAACCTCGCCTGTCGTTGAATGGCAGGACTTCCTATGGCATCCGCGTTTGTATCCGACTGCCAAGGTGAAGCCTTGCGACCACGTTTCTTCGAATTATCTGAATCACTGTTTTCGGATGTATACTGAAACTCATCGTCCTCATCGTCTTCATCATACGCATAATTCTCATCTGCTGTTTGTGCAGGTGAGGGTTCGTCCCAGATCACTTGGGTTCCAAAATCCTCAAGCATAGAATTGTCCATTGAACTAGTTGGCGTAGCAGAGTTCCTCTCATTTCTAGTATTCTCATCTTGGACGCAATCCGTTGAAGATGGTCTCCGGTCGTGGGAGAGTTCACCTTCGTCGTCATTTTCTTCTCTATCCATATTCTCATTAGATAGGTATAAAATTTAGATTTAAAAAAGTCGCTGTATTAGAGCATCTAAAATCTGGATATTGCTGAGAGTGTCCATCGATCACTGCCACGGTCAAATTTGCAAAGACAGTAAATCAGATCAGATACGCTCAATTTTGACCAAATTACCGCAGACCAACACGTAAAGCGCGCTGTTAGTACCCAATTAATTGACAAAAGATGCTCTTGATGGCCTATTTTGCGTATTTCGTGCCTGATTTAGTCAATTGTGCTCGTGTTAGGATGTCGTTCAGAAGCTACATGTAGAAGATGCTTGGGAGACAAGTTTCAAAAATCCATGGAATTTGTCAGAGCATAGATGTGATATTAATGCGCTGTTTATGGTATGAAAGTGTAAGTATAAGTCTAAATAATCCATATACTGCACTGTACAAGCTGCATAAACGTTAATTGCGAACCCCCTGAACTGTATTTTCGAGGCCTGATTTCTTTGTTACGCGTCGACGTATTCATTTCGTTCTCTATTTTGACGATACCAGACGTGGTCCATTTCAAGCTAGAAAGTGCCAGTTAACTAACCGATTTTGAGAAACTAAAATGCAAGGCCAGTAAAAGAAGCTAGCAAAAGCGGCTAGTATGCACCCTCGAAATCATTATGCTCTGAATTCGCCCAGTTTTGTTGACCTTGCCGCATTCTATACTCCACTTGAGAAGTTGTAAGTTTGTCTCCTGGACTATACTGTATTCACGACTAACAATTAACCATTAACCAGCTTAAACGAGTATAACTCAATTGATTTCTCCAATGATGAGGCAGTCCGGTATATATCACAGTGCTGAATAGCTGCGTGCAGCATTTTCTAAATTATGATTTATTTAGTACACTTTCGAAAGCTTTGCTTCAACGCGATTTTGATTTGAATATCAATCTTCCGCCAAACCGCCTTTGTCCACGAATACCTAATCGGTTGAATTATATACTGTGGATTCAGGATTTACTGGATTCGGACAGAATCAACTCACCTACGAAACAAGATGCTGTATTAGGCTTAGATGTCGGTACTGGAGCATCCTGTATTTATCCGCTTTTAGGGTGCAAGCTGCGAGAAAACTGGAAATTCATAGCTACTGGTGAGTTAAGAAGCTCGAAGTCAGACTATAGACTAAATTAATGATTTTCAGATATCGATCCTGTCGCAATTGCTTCTGCCAATGAAAATACAAAGCTGAATAATATGGAGGCTCGAATTAAGGTGCTCGAACGCAGTTCACAATCTCCGTTCTTTAGCAATTTAAATAACGAATCATCTGACATGAACCAACTTGATTTTACTATGTGCAATCCCCCATTTTATTCATCGTTTACTGAAATGCAGGCTTCTCAATCTTTTAAAATGCTTGCCCCCCACAGCATCACTATGGCTTCAGAAACCGAACTAGTTACTGAAGGAGGGGAACTAGCGTTTGTGCTTAAAATGCTTCGTGAGAGTATTGAACTATTGATAGAGGACCCTAATGCAACGAAAACATGGTATACAAGTATGTTGGGCAAACTTGACTCTCTTAAAGCGTTTGTTTCCGAGCTTCGAAAGCTTGGAATATTGAATTACGTAGTCACTGAATTCATTCAGGGAGCGCATACTCGTCGTTGGGCGGTCGCGTGGAGACTTGGCATGCTCAGACCGATTCCAAATCTAGCTGCTGGTAGATATCTGGGAGAGGAGGGAGAAATTCACATTGGCGGAGGTCTCAAGGGCTTACTTCCTCCAAGGACTGGTTGTGATATAGCATTTACTCTTGATGTTGCAATTTTAGCAGACAAGCACGATATCGTTGATTTGATAACCGACCGCCTACATGAACGATACGGCGATGTTATGGAGTTGCAAACACATCCCGCCGTAAACGAGCGCGGGGAACTCATTCACGGCACGTGTGAATTAGGCAACGTGTGGTCCCGGAATTTTAGGAGGCACAAAAAGCAGAAACTCGAAGAAGGTGCCGGAAAAGAAAGTCTGTTTAAATTTAAAATTCTGCATGCAAAACACTTTAAAGGGGTTACTATTAATTGGGTATATGGCGCTGACTCTGTTGTTTTTGAGAGCTTTTGTGGGATGATGAAAGGTTTGGTAGCCAGTTTACATGAAAAATAGTAAAGTTATATACACTGAGCGTCAGCGCTTTTGTACCGTAAGAACTGTAGTTTACCCCCTTTGTGCTATAGTCGTCCGCATTCATTGCTGTATTGTGCATAGAAACTCTTCAGATTCTGGTCGTTCTCGTGAAGTGACATATTTCCATATTTGGGCATTCATAATCGAACACGACCAATTTAGACTTTCGATGTACTGGCTGAGTCAGACTTGAGATCTGGCCTATTTTTCGAAATGGGCCGGATAAATGTTTTGAGTGCCGTGTAGAGTTGTAGTAGGTTTATTATTGTCTTCATAGGTGGCAATATAAGAAAGAAGAGTGGCGTGTCACTGTCAGTTCGCGTGAACCGGTCCAATAACAGTAGTATGGTACTACTATGGGCCGGATGATATGTCTGAGGAAACAGAATAATACCTTGATTTATCGCTATAGACTGTGTCTAGATAACAGGATGGCAGATACAGTATTAAATATATGTATGTGTGGAAAAATTTAAAATGCAAGTAAATCACGAAGTCTATATCAAATCAGAATGCGCGTTTGCACTAGCAGTGTCCACGACCTTGAACATAGAGCTGCCAGCCTTTTCCTCTCCATCCGCCGCTTTGTCATAAGCCTCTCTGCTTCTATCCAAAAGAATTCCCAGCTCTTTATCAGTCAAGATAATATCACCACGTTCCTTAAGTACGAACTTTTCTAATCCATCATCACCAAGTAAAAGATTACGCAGCTCTTCTTCGGCGGTGCTACCTTTCCCAGCATTACCTCCGCCTAAACTTCTAAATTTCCCCTTTTGTATAACTAACTTTTCTAGCTGTCTTTTCGCTTCTGCTTTCTCTAGCATTGTCTGCTCAACTGTATTCGCTGTCGCAAATCGATATACGATAACAGGTTTTGTCTGACCAATACGATGCGCGCGATCCTGAGCTTGTAAATCCTGCTGTGGATTCCAATCACTATCAAACAAGATAACCGTATCTGCAGCAGTCAAGTTAATTCCGAGTCCACCTGCTCTGGTTGAGAGTAAAAATAAATCACACGTTTCACTTGAAGATGTTGAGCTGAACTTAGCAATCTCTGATTTGCGATCTTCTTGGCTTACTCCGCCATCTAATCTGCAAACGTCCCAGCCCCGCAAGTATCGAGCATAGTCCTCAATTACATCTAACATTTTCGAAAATTGACTAAAAACCAAGACTTTATGCCCTTGTTTGAATAACTCAGGCAACATTCTGTCAAGAAGAAGCAATTTTCCAGAGTCGTTTACAATGTCTTCAGTGGGCTGAGTGATAAGACTTTGAGGATCATCCCATGGAGTGTAAAACAAATGAGGAGAGTCGCATACCAATCGAAGCTGCATTATTATATTTTGAAGTTTTTTATTGTTAACAGCGCGTGAAGCATTTGTAATCTGTTCAGCTTTCTTTACTTCTTCGTCTTCGGAATCTAACTGTAAGTCAACCAAATCATCGAGAGCTTCTAAGGCGCGGAAATATTTAGTATCGCTTATTTCTGCATATGAACCAGATTTAGACGCAGCCGCCCGTCGTTTAGGCCGTTCACCGCTCACTAGCGCTTTGGCCTTTCGTTTTCTATTATTCCGCGTTCGACTTTGTTGCTTGACTCCGCGGGCATCTAATATCCTTTCTAGTAAATATTCTTTGATATCGCGATTGAGAAGATGTTTGTACATGTCTTGCTGAACTGCGGTCAACGGGGCATATAGAACGTATTCTCTCTTTGGCGGAAGAGCAAGCTCAACATCGCTTTTTAATCTCCGCAGTAAAAATGGCTTTAAAATAGCGTGTAGACTGGAGACTATCTGATTTTTGCTCTCATTTGCAATGATTTCTTGAGTTCCGTTTTCGCGTTGTAAAGCAGAGAAGTCAAACCAACTTTGAAAAAGTGTGACATCGTGGAAGATGTCTGGTAATAGGAAATTCAGAAGCGACCATAATTCAGATAAATTATTCTGTAAAGGAGTACCAGTTAATAAAAGTCTATTAGCAGAATCATAGGCTTTTAATTCCTGAATCAATTTGCAGTTCATATTTTTGAGACGATGACCTTCGTCTACGATAACGTATTTCCATTCGATGTTGCGTAAAAAACGACTATCGTTCATGATGATATTGTAACTTGTAATAACAATAGGATATGATTTGTTGATTTTCTTGAAAATTTTGTCAGTGCGCATCGTTGTGCGTTCCTCAGGAGTCCCATGGTATAGAAGAACAGGTATTTGAGGGGTGAAGCGATTGAATTCTCTGACCCAGTTGTCGAGTGTTGATAGAGGTGCAACAACTAAGAATGGACCGTTTGATCCTTTTTCACGAAGATGAGCTAAAAATGAAATTGTCTGCAGTGTTTTTCTATGGAAGACGTTAACAAATTGTGTATGGAAAGAGTGAGGAAAGCCGTATCATACCCAAGTCCCATTTCGTCAGCAAGAATACCGTTTAGCCCATTCTCATACAGAGTAATGAGCCATTCGACGCCAGCAATTTGATAATCTTTCAAAACACCTCCAGTGACCAAAGACGGCTGGCGAGAATCACTGGAAGCCGGCTTTGACATTGCCGTGGTGGAAGACGCAGAGTTATCAGCTGCAATATCTTTAATAGCAGTAGCAGTGTTTTTAGAACTCTCTACTTTGTTCTTTTTTATAAAACTGGACAAGTCATATTGCTTTGGTTTCGGCTTTCTCGGAGAAGCTCTTGCGCTTTGGCTGGCGGTCACTCTTTTCGGAGAGGGTTCGGGAGAGGGGGTTTTAGGAACAATAACTGAGAATGGTTTAGTATTCTTAGATTTGAATTTTCTCTCCGCGGCTTTGCGAGCGTTCGCCTTTTCAACTTGCTGACGAGCGAAATTCTCGGCTAGGATTGAGACGTAGATGGAAGAGCGTTCGATCAAAGTTTTCAGACGAGCTTCTCGCTTATCGTCTGAGAGACTATTGAACTCAATTTGTTCCTGAGAGTAGAAGAGAGCGTTAGTAGTGGTGACAAACAGTGTTAAAGAGAAAGTTACATACGCCGGTGAGAGGCTCCGGAGAGGATGTTGCGGGTGGAGTCATTGGAGAGTCCTCAGGGAGGAGGGTGAAGGCCGACTGCTTTGGCAACGAGGGTTCGACAGGGGCAGTTTTGGCGAAAGCATCAGAAGCCATGGTCTACTCAGTATGTATGCTCACGGGGATATTCCCCAAAGTGCTAAGCGGATAATGAAGAAGGAGAAGAGATGTGGTCGTGGGGACAAGCCGGCAGGAGACAAAATTGAGAGGGCGCGGCTCAAACGTGACGCGCGCGGGACGCGTCGAGCTAAATTGAATTTGCGCGGAGGCTTGCGCACACACCCTCCTCCGCGGGTGCCACGGACGGAGCCAAAACAGGCTGAGTGGACTCTGGCAGGCAGAGAGAAGTGAGTGAGTTGAGAGGGGTTTTGTTCGCTAAACGTATTTGCGATGCTGGAGAAGGCGGCTGGGAAGAGAAGGAGAATCAGTAGCGGTGGGTGGCCAGGCCAGACCAAGCGACGATCAAAACAGATCTCCAGTTTCTGAATACCCGCGGAGTAAATAACTGCCAGCGCGTTTGTCATTTACTTTAAGTATATTTTGCTGTGCTGTCATTGCTGTATTTGTCACTATAAATGTTCTGCGGTCTCGAAGTCGCCCAAGCTCGCTCGTGTTCGCGTGCGGCAGAACAGCGCGCGCTAACCGTTTTTGGCGAGCTGTCGATAGGCTCGTCGGACAAGTGCCTGGCTTCACGAGATAGGAACAGACAGAAGGATTTGGCAGGAGCAGGCTCGTTTGCAGCAGAAAGTGAGTACAGTGGACAATATGCTGCAACTTTGAGGCAAGGACAGCAAAGTGGTCTCTGTGTTAATATCTCCAAAAAAGGCCCTGTCCGAGTCGCTGAGGCGCTGGCGGCCCGACAAAACCTTGCCGGCTTTCTACCCGCCGCGTCTTCTCTCCAACTTCATCACTTTTCGGTCCGCCCACAATCCCTCTTTTTTTCTCCCTCTTTCTTTCCCCCCCTCCTCCCTTTTCTCCTTCTTTTCCTCCTCTCTTCCAGGTCCTCTCTTCTCTCTGGCTCCCGCGCACGCATCCGTCGCTGCTCTGCCGGTGGGCCGCTGACTCTCCCTGCCATCCGTCTGCCATGCCTGCGCCCTTCTCGTTCCCTGCAGCATCCCTGCTCCACAGCTCTCCGCTCGCGGGCCCCTGCGGCCACGAATCCTGCGACTCGGCAGCCGCTCTTGCGCTCGCAGATGCAGAGATTACTACGGCTGCCTCCTCCACGCTCGCCTCGCACGAACTCGCCATTGGCATGTGCTTCTCTTCCCGCACAGAGCTCAAAGCCATCCTAGAAATGATGGCCATTCGCGACAAGTGGGAGTTCGTCTGCGTCAAGTCAAACTCCTCACGTTACACCGTCCGCTGCAAAGATCCGTCCTGCAACTGGTATCTGCACTCCTCCAGACCAAAGTCCCAGTGCCCTGTCGAAGTCAGCGACGGCTCCGGCTCCTCGCCCTTCATCATCTCTGTCTACCGATCCGAGCACACCTGCATTAAGCAGCACGAAGGCAACAGCGTCGCCTCTTCTCCATGGATTGCCCGCCGTATCATCTCAAAGCTTATCGAAACCCCAAACTACACTCCCCACGACATCATCAAATTTATTTACAAATCCCACGGCATCACAATCTCCTACAAACAAGCGTGGCGTGCAAAGGACTGCGCCATTCAGCTCCTTCGTGCTCGCCCCCCTTGCTACACAATCAACGACAAATTCAATAAGTTTTGCCAAAATCTCGAGCTCAAAGATCCCTCTGCCCGCGCTACCGTCGACGTTATTGACAAGCTTGGCCAAGGCGCACTGCTTCCCGACCCAAGTGAGTGCAACTTTCGGCGCATGTTTTGGACTTTTGGTGCCGCAATAAACGGAATCACCTTCTGTCGCCCAGTTATTGCTTTAGGTCGCATAGAGCGTCTTCGCAACTCAAATGTTGTGCTACTCGTCGCCACCACCCGCGATGCCGAAGACCAGCAGTTCCCGGTGGCCTTTGCGTTTACAAGGTACGAATCTGAAGAAACTTGGACATGGTTCTTGGCCTTGGTCCGTGAGTCTTTAGTTCGCCATATGTGCACCAACTGCAAGGAAATGTCCTTTGACGATGTCTGTAACTTTGTGCGCGACCTCACGTTTGTGTCTGATTACCGCTTTGGTCTTGGCGCCGCTGTCAACAACGTCTTCCCCGATAATGCGCAAATGCATGCGCTTTGTCTCCGTTTCTTGTATGCAGTCGTTGGCGTCAAGTTTGGAACGGCTGCAGCAAACACAGTCATGCGTGCTGCAGCTGCAAACACCACTGCAGACTTTGACACTATTCTTTCTCGCGAACTTTCGATTGAAAAAATTGAGTGGCTTACAAGTCAATGGGCCCCTTCACTATGGGCAGAATCGCACTTTAGAGGAAAGAGATATGGTATTTTAGATGCAAATATGGCCAGATTGTTTGTCGAGTGGGATTTCGTTACTGGAGATCCCGATTCCGTGGCCAACGATCGTGAGATTCTAAGGTGCCCTGCCCTCGACAGTCCGAGTCAGCGTGGTCTCGCAATTTATTCATGTCCATGCATCGTCTTGCCTGCAGATCAACTTCTGCAACGGTGGAATGTCGGTCTAGCTACTCTATTTACGAGAAGACTGCAAGAAGCGAGATCCAGAGCTGAAAAAGGAAAATCTCTTTCCGACTTTGCTGAGCAGTACATGACTGATGTACGCAAGCGTGTAAAAAGCTATGTTGCACGAGTGGACACTTCAGAAATGGGCTCGACGTGGCGTGTAAGACTAGCTCCATATCTTGGTAGCAGTGTCTCGTCTGATTCCCCAGACAGTGAAAGCACAGCAAGTCCCGAGACTATCGTATACGAGAAGGTCCTTGGCGACAACGGTGCTAGCAGCAGCTTAGAGGGGCATTTTAGCGCCAGCGTGATTGCTGCTTCTACGGATTATGCACGAGAGTATGTTGTTGATCTTGAATTAAAGCATTGTTCGTGCTTGGCTTGGACTCGAACTGGCTTACCTTGCGAACATGTGTTTGCCGTGCTACAAGCCATGGAACGAGGTGACAGTTCTTTTAACGTCAAAAAAGTTGCTGAAGAGTTTGTTGATAAGCATTATAAGGTTGATGCAGCTATGAAAACCTATGAAGTGCGGATAGAAGTCATTGGGTATGAATAATGGTTTTCGCAAAATTCTCGTTTAGTTTTTCTTCTTATTTCATTTTATTTTATTTATTTTATGTTTTATTGGCTGGACGTTTTAATGATTGATTTTTTTGGCCCAGTAGTTGTAGATGTGGCCGGGGAGCTTGGAGAATTGGATAAAATGTTTTTTTTTACATATAATTTTTTTTTTGTCTATAGTGGCGTTTTACAGAGTGTTATGGAATTGGTAATATTGAATCTATAAAGAACGGTTTAAAATAGGATAAGTAATTGAATAGTAACCGTGAAATAATCAGTTTCGTAGTTGGACCTGAAATGGTCGGATCATAGATGTGCCGAAGCAGATACAATCCAATCAATAATGGTTCGCACCCTTTTGTCTACAAAGTAGATCACCACTTCTCGTCAGTTCTGTGCTGCAGCCGGGGAGCTTACAGATTCCAAATGATTGATTCGCATGTGCACATCTTCTCATCTGGTCACCTTAAAGACTTAGCGTGGATGACGCCAGATAATCCTCTTAATAGCTCGCATGCTCCTGAGGAATATTCCTCCGCCTCCGCAAACACAATAGACGGTTACATAATAGTCGAGGCAGACTTTCGTCATACGCAATCCGACTACTCCGGACCGCTTGCAGAATTTAAATACCATGCATCATTAGTAAATTCTGGTACTAAACCAGAAATCATAGCATTAGTTTCTTGGGCGCCTCTTCCTTGGGGCGCGGATGCTGTTTCCTCATTTTTGGATGCAATGAAAAAAATCGAACCTTCAGTTTTCAAGTCACATGTGCGCGGTGTTCGGTTTTTGGTACAGGACATGAAAAGTGGTTCTATGGTCAATTTCACAGAATCAATGCAAATACTAGCATTGCGAGGGTTAATAGCGGAAGTAGGTGTTCGAGTTCGCGAAGCACCAGCTGGCCCCTCGGCTATTTATCAACTGGAAGAGGCACTTGAAATGGTTGAAAGCTCGCCTAAAACTCGATACGTATTTGACCATCTTTGTAAACCCGATTACAGGATTCCCATGGATAAACTTAAGGAGAGCGAGGAATTTAAAGGATACAGTGTAATAATGAGCAAACTGGCCAAATACGATACCTATATGAAACTCTCTGGGGGGTTTTCTGAGCTTGATCCTGAAACCGCACTAAACGATGATCAAGCGGTAGATACAATATTACCATGGGCAAAAGTTGTGTTTGACGTCTTCGGACCTCGTCGAGTCATATTTGGAAGCGATTGGCCGGTATCGACTATTGGAGGTGGGCCTGATGCGATTTCTCGTTGGGCTAGAGTCTGCTCCTTACTTCTCACTAAACTCGAAATAAGCGATGAGGAGCAATCATTCGTGTACAGTTTAGCTGCTCGCGAAGCATACCGGATCGACAACTGATCTGTCTGTGAGAGTTAAAATATTGTTAAAGTTTTTATTTCTTTACTTTTTGACATATGTATCCGCGATGATATGACGTGTGCATAGCAAATACACAACTCACAACTCCCTATGAGATGATTATTACCAATTCCAAAATCTTAAAGGTTAAGTCATCTGCAGGTGTTATTATGAGTGTATCCCTTCTTCATATTATGATACTAGTTTCATCAATAGGAATTCAAAGGCTAGTTCTCGGACTCAGTTTCGTCCGGCATCGGCTCCTCATCATCTGGGTGACGGTTATTAAGTACATCAATATGAGCAATCAGTTCAAATGATTTATGTGTGGAGACTCCTTGTTGTTGTCCCTCTTGTGCCAATACCACTCTGGTCAATCAGCATTATAAGAGCTTGCAGCCCTCTGTTAGTCCATCAGAATTTGGCGATAGCGTGCTCTGGCAAAGGAATATTCTGGCAAAGGAATATTTTCAAAATCTCTTTATCTTACCTAGACAAATGGGACAGTGGAGAATAAGGTGTTCCGGGCCTTGTATTTCTGCTCCACACCAGCAGTCAGGCCTAATGGGTCCATCAGAATTTTAAGATATTTATGTCAGATAACTACTGAAGTATCCATGGTCAGTACGAAAACAAATAATGCTAAGAGTGATGCGACGAGGCTGTCGTTGAAAAGTAATGCTGATATAAGAACGAGGTGTTCCTGGTAGCTCCTACCATGTTGAAGATAGTGGTCCTACATTCCGGACCATTACTTCGAAACCCACTTATTAACAGCTTGCCGTAAACTTATGGAATTTTTCTGTTTTCTCCTCTGACAATCTGTGGACCTTCTTACTGGTTGAGGTCATTCAAGCGGATCTTTCCTACAATCCATTTATTTCTGGCTATGTAATAAATAAAGCAACAGATATTTTTATCCTGTTGAAAGCTACGTAAAAGGTGAAAAATACTCATAGCTTGATTGTGACCCTTCAACCGCACCATTGTTCTCAGTTTTTTCCGTTGCATTTAACTCGTGCTGACTAGATCTACTGTCTGGATGCGTGCCCCACATCGATGCCTATTCCATGCTTCGCTGTTTTGCTGGTGCCATAATCGCTGTAATGAAACTTCAAGTGCCGCGAGTTCTCCGTCCCAGCGATTGACTTCTTTGCGAAGTAATGCGGAGTATGAAAGAACTTCCTGGCCGCGATGGTACGCCACACAACCCATTTTGAGTGCTCCACGTTCGATGGTGGCGCTTCCATATTGGACCCGCGCAGCTGAAGGAGAGGCATGCATAACATCAATGTAAAGTAAATTGGCATTATGAGAGGATTATAGTTCTTGCACGCGGCCAAAGTGTCATTGAGTTAATCAACATGTTTTCCTAAAGTCCCACTTTCCTATTCCATGTTGACAGGGAACGGGACTTTCATGGAAGATAGGCAACAGGATTCAAACGCTCATGTGAGTAGTGTCTGAGGGATCGAACAATATAATAAATAGAAGAAAAAGTGCCTGTCAATTCATGATTCACATGTAGGAAAATATGGAGCATACGGAGTTGCCCACGGTGTGTATAGACTTCATTATAAGTGTGGAGGGAAACATATGAGTTAAAGATTGAAAGTTCATAGCAGTGCTTGTATGCATCTGCAGCATTTACATAGCAGCGAAGACAGTGGTTTAAAGTCAGTTTAACAGAAGGGACCCTAGACTCACAATCTAGCGCAGCAATAAGAGTGTCTTCAAAAAGACAAAACACCTTCCTCAAAACTGTTTTCAGCAATTTTTCAACTTTGTCCAAATAAGATCATTGGGAGTGCCACCACAGTTCACGACCTTGAATTATAATAGGTATAATACAAGAAAAACACATTTGCGAAATGCTGAGGGAGAGAGCTCACATTCAGTATTGCCCAAGTTTCAAACATCTCAGAATGTCCGCTTGGCTTCAGCCAGCTTGCACTATTTATGTTCTAAAAAATTCAGTTGACAGTCTAGAAAGATTCCGAGCCATCGAAGATAGAGCTAGTGAGAAAGTACTTTGTTTGAGCCAAGTACAGTGAGTTTAAGCATGGCCGAGTTATTGAGGAACTAAAATATGTAACAATTTAGTTCTGTTCCCGTCAAAGTTGATGATATTGTGGCACCCCCATTCCTTCATTGTCTCCATTACCTGTGTTACAAAATCAGCACTCTCATGAGTATCAGTACTACAGGTTATGAGCGTGATATCATCAGCACAGCAGGGATAAACGATTGCATGGAAACGTTCCTCCAGCACTAAGAAGAGCAGGCCCAAGCAAACTGGAAAGAGAACTGGAAAGAGAACTGGAGAGATTGGTGATTGTTGTGAAATTCCTGTAGTTGATAGAGACGTTGTAGCCTCCTATCGATTATCAAATGCCAGTCCTATGCTCTAAACCTGAGGAAGTGGTGAGCTCATGTGCTTACTTTAGGCTGAACGCAGGAGATCTGAGGTAGCTAGCAGCCTAGCTTTGGGCACATGATCAAAAGCTCCTTGTACATCAATGAAGAGAGTAGTAGTAGCACCGGCAGAGAGCCTTCTCATTTCCCGCTTCGCCTTTGTTTTAGTCATTATAAACTCATAAACCACCAACAAAGCGGCATTAATCGCAAATCTTTGAAGGCGTCCTCTCATTTGCATTTCATGCAGCCATCCATGAACCTCCCCCAGCAACTCCAGGCACCAGCCATAGAAGAGTTTCAAGGCAGAGAAAGTATTGGAAAGACAGCATTTCTAGTAGGTGGTCATGCTCCTTGAAAAGTTTCTGTCAAAATAAAAACAAAAACAAATGAAATGAAGAGGGAGGGTGAGTGTGTGTGTGGGTAAGACGAGGAGATTAATATTCTGACTGGGAGCGCTGGAGGAGAGTAAACTGGGTTGTTGAGCTACCCAAAGAGTACTAGCGTCAATTGGGTTTTCGCGCGTCGCGCAAGCGGGTTGCTGAGAGCACGCAACAAAGTCTGAATAAACAGTGTTTCTGGCAAGAGATTTTATCTTACACAAGTTGCAAAATAATTTTTCTGTCTGTATTATATTAAAGCACTAACCACGATTTTTTCATTGGTGATACCTGAGTAGCGATTAGCGGCTCAGATCAGGAACGAACTAGACAGAGACGTGTCTTTAAACCACGCTTTTGAGCCTTGATCTCAAATATTGGCAAATTAAAAAAGCCTTTTGCTTTGATTGAAAATGTACCAGGAATCTTACAATATGAGAATAGCCATAGCAAGAGCGGTCCAAATCACCAAGTGACACCGTCCACTCATTGAACAAACAGTATAGGTCTTCGACTAACAAACAACTATTAAAATACGAAGAGACACAGCCCTTTGAATTATGCAATACCAAGCTACATAATCACATCTTGTTTTTTTTTTCTTTCCCTCTGAAAGAAAAACAAAACATGAGCACTTCACTCCTTAAAAACATAAAACAAAGTAAACAGTAAATGAAGCCTACATTACGTCTTCAATACAAGGGGCAAATCTGATAACCTCTGATAACCTCAATATTAGTCAATTTTCTGCCTCGGAGCCAAAACGGCAATTTACGCAATCAAAAACGAATTTCCGTAATGCTTTAATTGCATGGCAAATTTGGAAGCTTGTAGACACTCCAGTTCCTGTTGTTCTTCTTCGTTGCGCAGTTTGGATCTTATCGCATAGTATTGGTAGGTTTCTCAAATTTCAGAATACTTACTATAATAATATTATGTGCATAGGTTAGTATAAGTAGCACAACAGAATCTAGAACTAGTATAAAAAAGTTTGCAGGCCATAGCCGTGCTGTCTGTCCCAATTCAAGGATATGTACGATATATCACACAATTTCCAGCGTACAAGCTAGCCCACCTCAATATCCTTAATTCAATTTAGAAAGCTACTCTAAATTGGTGCTTCCAAAGCTTAAATTAGTTTTATGAAGGATATATCGATGAAATGAGCATGCTACTAAAGAGAAAAGTTGCAAATAATGCTTCAGAGGAGATTTGTGTTTTGGTATAATTAGAGCAGCTTCGAGTCTCAACAAGTACATTTACGTTACGGCGCTGGTCAGATTTCCTATTTGTGCAGGTTCTAAGTATGCATTTTCAGAAAAAAAAATAGTCTTGCTGCTGTTTTAGGCTTCGCTCAGCGAAGAGGACTCTGTTTAAGTAGCTGCAAAGGACTGCTGTGCGACGATCGTTGTCATGGCCATCGTGTTAATTGTTGCGTTTACTTTGTAAGAAATGTATCAGGCATCTGATCATTATCTGCCAGCATATCGACAAATATTGCTACACTTTGGAGAGCGACTGAGGCAAGTCTTGTTCGCACTTGAGGACTTACTGCGCTTTTGAAAAGGGGCAAATAGTATTATTTAATGCTCTATCTGTAAGTATTACCAAAACAAAGAATTGCCTTGTTTTTTCTTTAAATTACTCTATGCCATAATATCCGACTGCGTACCAGCCCATACATTTAAATTCAATCCGTAGTGAAAAGCAATACCCAACCCAAGCAAAAAGGAAACAACATTAAATCAGAAATTATCTAAGCCTTCACTGTAGAAGGAATAGTAACGTATTCCATCTCCTCAGAGCGTTCGTATTCATACATATCTAACGCCACGACGGCAGATTCGCGAACAACGCGCTCCTTGTCTTTAAGAAAATCTTGCAAAACGGGCATAACATCATCCGTTGCAATACTGCCAAGGGCCTCGGCAGCTTCATGACGAACCATTCCTTCCTCTTGCTCATTCTTTAAAACCTTCACTAGAGCATTCACAGATCGAGGATCAGAAAGTTGGCCAAAGACATAAGCGATTTCATGTCGAAAAAGGGCAGAAGAATCTTCAAATCCGGAAATTAAAGCATCAACAGATTCCTGGGTGCCAATATCACGTAGTCTGAACATTGCGCGGTACCGCTCGAAGAGAGGGAGCGTAGGGTCCATCAGTTGTTTTTGCAGGTCCTCAACCTTACAGTTCTCAAAAGGCAATGGCGGAGCAGGATCTATACTTTCAAATTCGCTCTTGCCAATAATCTCCTCTTTTGCTTTGTTCGATTGCTCCCATTCTATCCGTGCAATAGCAAGTTCGCAGGTTTGACGGATGATTTCGAGCGGGTCGTTGTGATAGTACTCTTTCAGCAGGTCAAGACTTCCGGTGTGGCCGATAGCTCCTAAGGCTTCGGCGGCTTCATGTCTGACCATGGGATCTTGCTCTTCATCTTTGAGAACTCGCTGTAAGGTGGGAACGGCATAGATGTTGTGAGTCTGGCCCAGGACATAAGCTAGTTCGTGCTTTAAGAGAGCCGAGTCATCGCTGAATGCTGCACACACAAATTAGCAAAAGAACATAAACAGTTTATAATAGTAATAAGAAAAATCTAACCTTCGTCAATAGCATCGATGGCCTCGTTGACACCTTCTTTACCAAGTGATTTCAAGCTAAAGAGAGCGCGAAATCGCTGTCCCAATGGCACGTCCCCTGATTTGTTTGTGAGAATAGCACGCAGTTGCGAGACGTCTTCCGGAGACTCTTCCATGTTTACAACTTTGTGCTTGAATAGTAGTTGTTTATTTTCTGCAGGACCGGTTTTGTGGTATCAAGAAATGAAATTGCTGCTGAGAGGAGGAAAATTATTTTGTCGGTAGGGTGACATTCTTGGCCACCTGCGCCGCATAATGGATCTGGGCCACGGTTGAAGACGAGGAGGGTGAAATAAACAGCAAGTTTTTTACTACAATCATTTTCCTAAAGTGTTTTCTATTATTTTATAACGTATAAATGTCATTTGAGTTCTCGACTCTCGTCTTTAATTGCGCTTCCTGCACGCCTCATCACAGCCCGCAAAATGAACTCGGTCCAATCAAAAATAAATTTTAGGATAGGATGTCAAAGTCGAGCAAAGCGCAAGCAACACAATTACTTCATACAAAATAGAAACACCCAGCTTCATAAGCTACAAAAAAAAAAGATTGATATGCTACTATACTAAAACACAGACTAAATATCAATTGCATCTAAAAGGTGTATCCAACCAACTTGGCGAAGGCCTCAGTAGAAAAGGACTTTGGACGCTCAATGGGCATACCGTAGGCACGGTCGATAATGTACTGGGGCAAGACACCGAGAGCACGGGAAACACCAAAGAGAACGGTATAGTAGGACTCTTCAGTCAGTCCATAGTACTGGAGCAAGACACCGGAGTGGGAGTCGACATTGGGCCAGGGGTTCTTGGTCTTTCCGTGCTTGGTAAGGACACCGGGAGCGACTTCGTAGATCTGGGAAACGAGCTTGAAGAGGTCGTAGTCGGGCAAGTACTTGAGGGCAAACTCACGCTGAGCAGTGTAGCGGGGATCTGTCTTGCGGAGAACGGCATGGCCATAGCCAGGGACGACACGGCCAGCGTTCAAGGTGTCCCAGAGGTACTTTTCAATGTCAGCGTTGGTGACATTGGAGCCAATCTTGCTCTTCATCTCGAGAATCCACTCGAGGACCTCCTGGTTGGCACGTCCGTGAAGGGGACCAGCGAGACCGTTGAGGCCAGCGGCAAGGGAGAGGTAGGGGGAGGAGAGAGCAGAGCCGACCAAGTGAGTGGTGTGAGCAGAGACGTTACCACCCTCGTGATCGGTGTGGATGGTCAAGTAGAGACGCATGAGCTCGACGAATTCGTGGTTACCAGAGTATCCGAGCATCTTAGCCAAGTTGTAGGAGTAGTCCTTGTCGGCTTCGATCTCAGCGACCTTGCCATCCTTGAAGACGTTGCGGTAGATCTTCGCGGCAATTGTGGGGAGCTTGGCGATGAGGTCAATGGAATCCTCATAAGCGTAGAGCCAGAGGTCCTTCTTGTTGACACCCTTCTCGTAGGCCTTGGTGAACTGGGACTCGGACTCGAGAGCAGTGACGGCGATGGAGAACTGGGCCATAGGGTGGAGGGTAGCGGGAGAGCGGTCGATGAGGTCAACGACGTGGGTGGGGAGCTCCGAGCGGGCGGCGAGCTCAGCAGAGAGGGCCTTGACCTGACCCTCGGTGGGGATCTCACCGGAGACAAGGAGCCAGAAGAGAGCCTCGGGAAGGGGCTCATTTCCACCGGCAGCCTTAGGAAGAGCAGCCTGAACCTCGGGAATGGTCATGCCACGGAAACGGATGCCCTCCTCGGAATCGAGGACGGAACCTTCCCATACCAAGCCCTTGATACCACGCATACCACCGTAGGCCTGGTCGAGAGTGACCTCACCAATGACCTATGATTGGTTAGTGATGAGCGGAAAGAAGTGAGATAAGAACGAGTAGGGACATCTGTGATTGAATGCGGGGCATTGGGCCACACTGTCCGAGTCGCAAGAAAAGCAATTGAAAAACATACGGTGCTGCCCTTGGCCTTGCGGAGGGCCTTGACCTTCTCGATCTGCGCAGGGAAGATCTCAGACAAGCGCTCTTTGAGGGTCTGGCGACAGAAGTTAGTACGTATATCTGATGAAAGCAATTGGTGCGAAAAGAGTGGCATTTGGCAGCACAACATGGACGGTTCCACCCCTGTTGCTGCTGCCTGCTGCGCTCATCGCACCCGGGGTATCGCGAACATGGCACTTACAGGCTCCTTTGCGGTGGAGTATGCGCGGAAGGCGCGAAGGTAGTTCGCAGCCAGCGGGCGCTGAGAAGCGCGGACGAAGGAGGAGGCAATACGCGAAGGAACAGGCATGTTTTGCGGAGTAAGGCGGCGACGGGGTTGAAGGACGAGGAAGAAGCGAGCAGAAGGCGGACGCGGAGCACGTCGGCTCTCTCTTATTTGCTGCGGGCCCGCATCTCTCGGCCGGGTAACCTGATGCCGGACGGACCCAATGAGCGCCGGCCGTCAGAAGTGGCCCAGGACTACTTTCTGCGCCTGCATTCGCCCGCGCAGGCCTATCCTGGTTCCGGCTACACAATGCTGGCCGCGCACCGCCTCTTGGTTGCGGTGAATGCGGGCAAAGGTGTCCCGGAGAGAGCAGTCCTGGGGCCGCAAACAGTTTCTCCGCATGCCGCCGCGGACGGTCGCGGAGGGGGGGGCGAAGGGGGTCGAGAAAGGGTCGGGTGCGCAAAATCCGGGGTAGGCCAATCAGCGCGCGTGATTGTCCGGCGGCGCAGTCACGGGATTCCGCGGCCAGCTCCGAGCGACCGCCCGGGCCGCGCTTCCCAATGACGGCGGAGACAAGGCGGGCATCCGGTACGAGCAATTATGACGATTGTGATGGCGAAGGCACCGGTTATTGCGGAAGATGGAAGCGGGAAGGGCACACGTGAAGACAGGAGCTGACGACGAGGGCGAGACCGGGCAGGGCTCACAACCAGCAGCTGGCGGCCCCGACAGGAGAAAACCAGAGAACGAGAAGCATTGTACAATAGCTGCCAGCAGCAGTACATTAACAGCAGAAATTACAACAACTAATTATGCAAAGCAGACCATGTCCATTAATATCATCCTTTTCCGTACCTTTTCCCACTCCTTAGCCTTAGAAAAACAAAACAAAACAAAACAATAAACATTTCATAATTAATCAGCTACGGTATGCATAGTACAGGTAGATTCCCCGCTCCAACCCGCCGCCATACTCGGCTCCAGAGCAGTCAATTTTCCGGCTGGCCCCATCCCACGCGTCGCTGCCGCCCATATCCATCCCCAAAACATGCTGGCAGTGCTGCGCAGACCGCTCCTCGCGGCTCGCGCACTGATGCGCCACGTGCAGGGCGTCTTTGTTCTTCTCGCCCCGGAAAATCCACCCCCGGCGGCCCTGCCCGATCACGACCGTGTAGCCCGGCAGACGCACTTCCGTCATCTTCAGCAAAATTTTGGACAAATCAAATTCCCACGTCTGGATCTGCGGCAAGCTTCGTAGCAGGCGCATGTCTCCTACTGTCCACACCGTCATGTGCGGGTTGCCGGTCAGGTCGAGATATCGCATTCTGTTTCGCGCGGAAAACGCTCCCACCAGTGACTCAATCTCTATATCCGAAAACCCGAGTGAGAGCACTTCCACCGGCCGCGGAATAATCTCCAAGTGAGCCTCTTCCACGGGCAGACCGTCCAGATACAGGCTGGTTAGCTTCGGGCTGGTCGCGCACAGGCTGCGGAGAACGACGGCAAGATCGTCCGCCCTCAGGTCCGTCCACCGTAAACTCAACCATTCTAGTGACCCGCTGCATACCGCAGGGTGCGTAGTTAAAAAGCTCACAATCGAGCTGACGCCGATACTCCGGCATTTGGCTAACGACAAGTGAGTGATCCTCGCACTCTCCGGGATCGAGTGCAGGGCGCGAGACGACACATGGGTATGCGTAAGATCAAGCCGCCGCAGCTGAGAGAGACGAGGAAGCAAGTTTTCAAAGACGGATGAAGGGAGCGACACGCATTCATGGAAGCTGACGCGGGATAAAAAGTGCATGGCTCCAAGTTCATACTGGAGACTCATCATAGCTGCGACAAAGGTATCGGAAGACGCGCCACAAAAATCAACGGCTTCGAGATATGGCAGGCGATTAAAAAGAGTAGGTAGGACGTTCTTCCCGAGATCGTCTTCTACCGCCTCGGAGACGAGGAACTCTCGAAGATTTGGCATCTGCAGGAGTGCGTCGGTGATTGTTTCGGCCGTGACCATTTGTATTTCACGGTTCATTTTGCGAGTGCGGCCCAGGCCGACGGAGGTGAAGTCCGAGACTAGATTGAGCAGTAGTGTTAGTGGGCGCCTCGGTAGATGGCAACTGAACAGCAAGAGGGACACATACAGTCAAGGCAGCGCACAAACGTGCCCAGCACGGGGTTTTTGCGCAGCTCATAGCGGAAGACGTCGAACGCGCGGGGGTGGCCGACGTGGGCGTGGGAGTAGAGGACCTGAAGGCCCAGGTCATGGAGACGGCGGCAGACGGGCAAAATGCTTTTTTTGAAGCGGGCCAGGCGGCGCGAGAGGTAGAGAGGGTTGCCGTCTGTGTCTGTGTCGTCTGCATACGCCAGCGAGAGGATCTGCAAGAGGATTTCTGGGGGCAGGGTGAATATGGGTGCCTCCAGCATGCTTGTGTGTGTGTGTGTGTGTGTGTGTGTGTGCGGAGAAGGAGCACTAGCAAAGGCGACAGGCGTCGAAAAGAGTTGAAGAGAGTTGGGGAACAGCGGCCAGGTGCGAAGGCAGTCGGCGGGGCAGAGGGGCTATTTGTATCTGAAGTCCAGCGGCCGGTCAGATGAGCGGAGCCGCAGTGAGTCTTCTTTGTTTACACCCCGCCGCGCAAAAAGCTTTTTTCTGTCGTGCTCGGCCACGCGTCTGCTCTTGCCCGAACAGGCAACCTGCCCAGACCTGCCCGCCTGTCCGCCTTTTTTTTCTCTTAATATGCTGATGAGCTTTCTCTAGGTGACGACGATAGAAATGACTTCTCTGCGGCGAACGGAGCGCGAGCAGTATGCGCAAACAAACTGGCGGGCGAGCTGAACAGGGGCCAAAATTAATCCTTTTTACGTCAGTGGCGCTCGCTTACTCGCTTAAGCCCGGATTCCCGCACTTTTACAGCCGCCAGACCCAGATCAATTCTGTATCCGCCTTCGCAAATCTGCGAAGCGCGAGCAGGGCCGCCTTCGCCAACATTGATTTGTGGCCGGCCTTGTTCGCGTTGTCCTGTGGTCGATCGGCTGCGATCTGCCCGCAAGTCCTCGGCGGGCTGCACAATGATGCTGCATAACCGCGCAGGTGTTGCATGCTTAGGGTCGGTGGCGCGTGTCGGCGTTGTGCGCTCCGTGCGCCGCGTCTTGTGCCAGCCTCGCAACCGCCACTATATAAGCCCTGGCTTGCTCCCTCGGCTTTTACTTCTCCAGCTCGTTGATATCACATCATATACACACATACACACACATACACACACATACATAATGCAGATTTTTGTCAAGACACTTACTGGAAAGACTATAACTCTTGAAGTGGAGTCTTCAGATACCATTGACAACGTCAAATCAAAGATTCAAGACAAAGAGGGCATTCCTCCAGACCAACAGCGTCTTATCTTTGCCGGAAAGCAGCTCGAGGATGGACGCACTCTTTCCGACTACAACATTCAAAAGGAGTCTACTCTTCATCTCGTCCTCCGTCTTCGCGGTGGAATGCAGATCTTTGTCAAGACCCTTACCGGAAAAACCATTACTCTTGAAGTAGAGTCTTCAGATACTATTGACAACGTCAAATCAAAGATCCAAGATAAGGAAGGCATTCCCCCAGACCAGCAACGTCTTATCTTTGCCGGAAAGCAGCTCGAAGATGGACGCACTCTTTCTGACTACAACATTCAAAAGGAATCTACACTTCACCTCGTCCTCCGTCTCCGCGGTGGAATGCAGATCTTTGTCAAGACCCTTACCGGAAAAACCATTACTCTTGAAGTAGAGTCTTCAGATACTATTGACAACGTCAAATCAAAGATCCAGGACAAAGAGGGCATTCCTCCAGACCAGCAACGTCTTATCTTTGCCGGAAAGCAGCTTGAGGATGGACGTACTCTTTCCGACTACAACATTCAAAAGGAATCTACACTCCACCTCGTCCTGCGCCTTCGTGGAGGAGAATAATCAGTTACCTGATTGATATTTGGCGTCTCATTATACTTTGCTCTTTTTTTACTGTCCACATGTTCTTGTTTTAGGTTGCTTCTCGGGTTTGATATATGAATGTATTCATCGGTTTTGGGAGAGTTATAATAAAATATGTTACATTCTTTCGTAATTTCGTTACCTACTTTTTCATTCCTTCGTAAATTGATCGTAATTAAACGTTATGATATAAAATGCTCGTTTATACGACAATTGGTCCATACAAGGGTAGAAGTATAACCGAATGTGTATCAATGATACCTTTGGCTACTTGTACCTATTAAATTGGCCAGTCCACACTGCAGCCCTTGCGCCAACCCATAAGTTTTTGAACAAAATAAATAGACAAAAAAAAGCGAAGAATCTATTGAATATTCCTCTGTATACATTATCTAAAGAAAGCACTACGTAGCAAGGGAAACTGCGATTCGATACGATGCACGTGTACGAGTAAATTCTGATTAAGCTGCCTATCGCGTACAATCTGCACGGGTTCTCCTCTGCCCTAAGAGCAGCAGCTCATCGTGCAATTTCCTGCCCTGCAACCGACTTTTGAACCAACCGGCCCGCACTATTTACAGCACGCTAGTAGAACGTATACAATCAATTCTGCCTTGGTAGTATAGCTTACTTGATTACGTTCAGTTGTGATATTCCCACTCCTTTGAAGCGTCGCCATCCGTTGCGTACTTGCTCCTTTCAACAACAGGTGGCCTTGAACAGCAAGTCAGTTTACTGCTGATCTCGAGTTAGCTACTCAACTGCGACAGCTCATATACATTCCCTGGATATTGAAAACAGTGTACTCGCTCGACGAGCGCTACATTTGAACCATGTTTGCTGCTACACCACCGGGATTTAAACACGCGCCAATAACAAAGCTGTGCATTATTATCAATATTAGCGCATCTATTATCACATCCATAATTGGAATTAAGCATTATTTCTTCTTACAACTAGTACCTCATGTTTGGCAATGGGGTGAGTTAAATTCATCAACTTTTTGCTATTTAAAAATTGGTTGAGCTGCGCTTCCTGTATGAACGGTATGCTGACAAGATCGATTATGCGTTTAGGACAATGGTGGAGATTTCTGATTTGGCAATTCGTTTACTTGAATGAATCTGAAGTTTTATTTGCGTCACTACTTCTATATAACCTGCGAGTAATTGAACGCATGCTCGGGAGCAGGAAATATGCTGTATGTATTCTGACAATTGCATTTTTGCTACTTTTATTCCTATTAACTTGAAACAAATCTAGTCTTTGATTGTGCTTTCAATCGGATTCTCATTCGCGATTGCACCTTTTACTCTCATTATGCTCAAAATAATACCATCTTACTCGGCAAATTATCTGCCATCGGGCCCAACACCTATAGTTTTTACAGCACTCGCGTTGTATCATGATATGATCCCTTCGGTATACAAATTTAAAATTTCATCGACCCCAGCAACTGTTCCTGGCGAAGCATCTCAATCAAATGCAGCGTCAACTTCACAATCGAGATCGTCATTTTCAAATCACATTTCAACAACTCATTCAATTACCCTCTCCGACAAAATATTTGTGTACTTATTAGCCACGCAATTGGCACTTTCTCAACTCCCAGGATCATTGATCTGCGCTTTCGCAGGCTGGATGGTAGGAGTTTTGTGGTGTAGAGAAGTTCTCCCTTTTCGAAATTTCCGGATATCAGAAGTGTTTTGGGATCGCGCACGAATACAAGGCCGTGCATCTTTAGCAGCTTTTAGCACAACTCCAAACCATTCTTCAGGCATTGCAGGATTAGCAGCAGCAGCAGCGGCGGCAGAAACTGGCCAGCAGCAACAGCAGCGGCAAAATCAGACCGAACAAGATGCGGGCGCAGGAACCGCAATTACCACTGCGACGCCGACCGGTGGCGCTGATCGTACTCAAGCTGGTCGCGGCTTTGGAAGCCAATTACTAGATACTTTTCGGTGAAATTTCTAATATTTAGTGACGTTGTGTTGTGCATGTACGGAAAGAAGCTTATTTAAGACACCAAATTTGATCTATTTATAAACACATTATCTACATACTTCTATTCCCAAATCCTTCCAAAAATTCAAAATCTTGAGACAGAACAGTTATCCTGTAAACTGCTGGCCATCGTTAAAGAAAAGTACTTGTTCATCTATCGCCAGCCGTCCTCCAGAAGCAAGAAAAAGTTTCTCTGTATTAGCCAAAGTAGGCACTTGGTAGATCAGGGTCCTCAAAGTAACTCCAAACTTCATTTTCCCGTAAAATCGGCTCCGGAAGTCCGCACATTTGATCCAATATAGCTTTGTCTTCAGCGGTCAAATACAACACTTGATCGTCGACAGTGACAGAAAGCGGGCGTGCAGAATCAGCAGGATATCCCGAATCGCAGTGCAGAGACACGTTGGTGCTAAAACTTGAGATATGTGTAGATAATACAGAGAACGATTGAGTTGATGCTAGTTGGTCATAAGCATACTGTCCTAGCTCATTAATGCTCTCGACAGTATTGTAAGAGTCTTCAACACTCCCTGTACGACTGCCGCTGATACTGCCAGCAATACTATATGGGCCAGAGTTCGCTGATGAAATCGAGCCGTCTATGCTCCGTTTTTTCGGCATATGTTGAAAAGACTCATTCGAAGAAGGAGATGGAGACGACTTCTGCTGTACGGGCGTCTGAAAACCAAAACTATCTGTTTGAGAATTATCCGGCGATGCAAAAGCCGGAATTGTTGAAGATTGTATAGGCGCTGTCAGCAGAGTTGATTGGTGGTGCTTACCAATCTCGATTTTAGCTTGCGATAAATATACACCGGCAGATTTTCTCTGTTTAAATACGATGCGTGCTGCTTCCTTGACTTCGCTCAGTGTTATTGCTGCCGCTTCCCATGTCTCACTCATTGCGCGCATACCGCCAATACTCAGTTTGATTCTCTCCTTTGCGAGTTTCTTGTCTTGAGGTTCTTCTGTAGAGACTGGATCGGCAGGGAAGAAATCCCAAACGCATGCGCTTAGATTAATAATTAAAGATAGTGTGATTGCACAAGAAAAGAACGGCGTCCGTTTCTTAATGGAATCTGGCGAGAGTGATATCAGTCGTGCCAATGCATCAGCAGAGGCAATGCACTTTGAAGTGTGCTTATCCATTGCCGAATGAGAGTCCGGTGGAGTACTTTTGGAATTTAGCGCATGCGCTCGGAAGGATATAAGAAGCGACTGAGGAGCAACGCATGTATTCTCCGCTTCTTCTTTCACGTACGGGGTAAGAGCAAACCGTGATAGGGACTTGTGAATTTTTATCATCGCATTATGAATCAGAATATAAGCTTGGACCATTAATTCGTCAACCTCACGCCCGCTGCTAATATCACTCTCAAACAATTTGGAAGAATAGGATCGCTTCTTTAAAAACATATCTCTCTTCGCTTCGGGAATATGAAGCATCCATACGACAATTGCCGTATCAGCCACTTGCATTGCTTTGTTTCTCGACCGCAGGTCACTCGTGCCAACAAGCAACGCCTGAGATACTTCGCCTCCAATAATTCGTATAGAACCTATCAACTGTGCAAATGAGGAAAACTCTTTAGAGTCCTCAGCCAGTACGCGGTCTTCATAGTCCCCAAGCGTAAAAGAAGGAGGAATGCGCTATAATCACCAAAATTAGTAGAGATTGGAGAAAGGCAGATACAGCGAGTTTTTACTTACTCCTATGTCATAATCGTCGTTTTCGCACGGAACAGGATAATCTGGGTGCGGAGTATCTCTCATTTTGATTGCATGAGGAGTGTCAGGTATTCGAGCACTATGCATAGCTGTAGTCCAGCCATCCATGACATAGAGCATCCAGTAAGTGCGAATCAGCGACTCCCTGAGTACAGAGATAAACACTGGATCTTCGGTATAGCAGGAAGTAGTGATGAAGTGGTCGATATAGGATGTATTATGCATGCCAATATTGATTGACATGTTGACGGCATAATCTTTGATATCCAAAGCTTTTGAAACTTCGTTGTTACTGTGAAGGACTATGTGATATAGAAGGAGAGCTTGTACGGCAAAGGGTGAAGGAGGAACTATGGGCTTGAAGCTTTGCGTGCGGTCTGTTGAGTCAGATATCTCGCCGAAAACAACTTGATCGATAGCGCGCTGGTAAAGACGACTGTTTGCGTTTTCGAAGTACAGTGATCCCACATAGTGTATGACAGGCTCTAGGAGGGTCGATATCACGTTGTTTGTGTCTGGGTCACAGACACCGGAGACCAGGGTCGCATAGAAGATGCGTGGGACGACAGCAGGATGCGCATTGTGAAAGTAGTAGTAAAAGATGTCGACCAGCGACGAGTCTGTGGAGAAGCCGCCAACATATGCCCGTGAAAGTGACCGCGACGCACCGCCATCAACATAGTCTTCGGCGAATTGCCGCTTGGATCCCAGACATTGCTGCTGCTCGGGCGGGGAGATGTATGCTTGAGACGCGTCAGAGCCTGCTTCAGACGCGTTCTCGTAGGCGGTGCGCGCGGAAGAGGCCGTATTCGTTCTCCATCCGCGCCTTGACTTGACGTAGAGACACTCTCTTTGCGAGTCCTTGCAGCGCTGACAGACGGGCACCTCCGCGTTGCATTTGAGATGCCGCGAACGACAGGCCAGACAAGCAGCGGAAACCGGCGCAGCAGCCTCCATTCAGAGGGAGGTGACTGCTGAGAAGACGGAAACTCGGCAGGAGAAAAAGAAGAAAAGACAAATTTGCAGACTTTGGGTTCGATGGACTTCTTGCTTTGGTTTGGTAAACAAAAAGACTCGAAAGTGCGCATAAACTGTTTGTTCACAGCGAGCAAAATAGCCGAATTCGGACAATGCGCAGATCCGCGCCCGTTGTGGCTAAGCGGTCTCCCAAGGTTCAATGACCACTCGCATCTACGGCATCATACATCGTCGACAACTATAAACCTCCGTCCTTGCATGCTCAAGAGCAACGATATATCATTTTACAACTCCGCAAAACACCTGAAACACTAACATTACACATATAGCACTGTCGACAGCGTGCGACAACTGCATTGATACAGACATCGGGTGTCCGCCGTCAGACGAGGGCCCCACACAAAGTGCAGCAGAGCACCGGAAGCCAGTCAAGCTCTCACTTCAACAAGTCCGCATAAAGCGTATCAAAAGCTTTCTTTGCGTCGTGCTCGATAATCTCACCATGGCAGGGAACGATCGTTTCAAAGTCCCAGCCTGATATGGTCCTCAAGCCGACCGATGCGCTGCCCTTAACTGTAGCACTCACAACTCGATGGTGCCACTTGCTGTATGGGTTCATGACATTAAACATACGGGACATGAACGAGTCGGGCTTTGTGCTGGACTGTGAATACTGCTCGATGGCAGGAAGATTAAATAGCACATCTGCCTCGATGAAAGTCTTTGTGGGCACGTGAAGGATTGCGATTTCCTTGTTTCTGGTCCCGGCTATGTACAAAAACGAAAAGGCCCGCTCCATGTCGGCGTCGTCAATTCCCAGGTCTTTAGCTGAGATCTGCTTATTGCCTTCGGTAATCTCGTAATCCACATGCACGCCCTGGGATGCCTTGCGGGCGCGAAGACCTTCGGGGCCAATGACGGCTGCCTCGGGGTACTTATCCTTCCAGGCCTTTAGAGCCATATGATGTTCAAAATCGGGCGCAATCAAGTATTTGACGGTGCGCCCAGCGACGAGTTTCTCTGATTCAGAGTCGAATGGGATTGGCGCGATGACTGCGAGCGTGGAGGGGTTGAGCGCGACGAAGGTGCATCTCCCGCCGATTTCAAAGAGCCCCGCGCGACGAAACGGACAGGACAAGATTGAAATTGAGGGATTGAGCACGCGCGGGACTGCGCAGAGCGGCGAAGGATATGCCATGGCAGATAGGAGAATGTGGGATAATTTTTAGAGGAGGAGGAGGAGGAAGACGAGGACTGGGCTTACTATAGCGATCTGCCACAGCCGCACACACATACGTGACGTCTCATCACATCCTCGCTTTGCTTTGCCTTTAAGCTTATTCGAGCAGGCCCCGTCACAAATCAATAGAAAAAAAAAAGACGCTCGGCAGAAAACGCGCAAAATGTACAGCTGCCTGTCAATTATTTTATCTTTTCGCTGCGTCCCCGGTCTGCAGAGAAGAAAAACAGCTCGCTCCATAATAAATGTCAGCATATGGGTTTGGTACTGAGCCCGACCTGCCGCGGCGCTCTGCTTCACCAAAAACCTGCTCTCATAAACAACATAAACAATTGCAGATAACTCGCAGCAATGCCGCCCAAAGGAACGAAACGCAAGCAGCTGCACAATAGCGAGCCAGCAGCTGCTGATGCAGCATCTGCCGCTCCTGCAAAGCGCCGCGGAAGACCCCCAAAACCCGTGGCGGCCAAACGCGGCCGCAAGCCCGCTTCGTTCGCCTCCTCCTTGGCCTCGAGCGCAGTTTCGCACCGCACCAGCAAAACAGATTCAGTTCTCACGGCCATTACAGAGCCTGACTTGGAGCCGAAAGACGAGGTCGAAGACACGCAGGTGGACGAAGTCGCAGCCGAGGACAAGGCCGACTTGGCACCCGAGCCTGAGGGCTCGAAGCCATACAAGATGCGCAAAACCACAAAACAAGTCACCGAGATCCCGACTTTGAAGACTACTCCGCTCAACATTTACGTGTTTGGAACCGGCAGCATGGCCGAACTTGGTCTCGGACCCGAGGCAAAGACCAAAGAAGTGAAGCGTCCTCGCCTCAATCCGTTTCTTCCCGCCGAATCAACTTCTATCGTTGATTTCGCCGTCGGTGGTGCGCACGTTCTTGCCATCGACAAGAACGGCAGACTGTGGTCGTGGGGATGCAACGATCACGGCACTCTCGGTCGCAACACCACTCAGGGAGAGGAAGGCCTGCTCAGAGATATGGATGCAGAGGACGATGACGATGACGATGGCGATTTGAACCCGCTCGAAAGCACTCCTGCTAAGGTGGAAGGCATTCCAGACGAAATTGTTTTTGTCCAGGTCGCAGCATCTGATAGTCTGAGCTTGGCCCTTACTAGTGAGGGCCGTGTTTGGGCCTGGGGTACATTTAGAGTACGTTTGTGTCCAATGCCTTCAGCGGCAGCAAATTAACTTACTAACTGCTGGTGTTTGTGCAGCATAACGAGGGTATTTTAGGATTTAGCGAAACCGTCCTTTTCCAGCGGGAGCCGGTCCAGGTCCGCGTCGAGTTTCCTGTTACTCAAATTGTAGCAGGAAAAGACCACGTCATGGCCCTCGCTACTAACGGCAAAGTCTATACCTGGGGTAACGGCCAACAGTTCCAGCTCGGTCACCGTGTTCTCGACAGATATCAAAAGCAAGCCCTTCAGCCTCGAGAAATTGGCATCAAGAACATAAAATTCATCGGATCAGGCGAATTCCATTCGTTTGCTATCGATACTCAGGGTCGCGTCTTGGCTTGGGGATTGAACCAATTTGGCCAATGCGGAATTCCCAGTGAAGGTGCCGGTGAAGATGGAGCGGTCGTCACTGAACCTACTTATATTAATGAATTTGACGGCAAGAATATCACCTACATCACTGCCGGAGAGCATCACTCTGTTGCGCTCTCTTCTGATTTCGATATGTACACGTTTGGCCGCATAGATTCTTCAGAGATTGGTATCGAAAAGGATGAGCTTCCTGAGACTGCAGTTAAAGATGACAGTGGCCGTGCGAGATTCTTGCCTGTACCTACAAAGGTTGCACTTGAGGATGGAGACGGAAAGGTCAAGTTTGTTGCTTGCGGAAGCCACCACAACATTGCGCTTGCAAAAGAGGACGGGTCGGCGTGGACTTGGGGTTTTGGAGAGACTTATCAATGCGGTCAAGGTCCCGCCGGAGAGGATGTGGAGATTCCTACAAAAATAGAAAATACTGCTACAAAGGGAGTGAGCATGACTTTGGCCGGTGCTGGTGGCCAATTCAGTGTAATTGGAGGTGTTCTTGCAGAGACTAAAGAGGAGAGTGCGTAATGATCGAAAAGAAAAGCTGATTGCATGAATTGTTTTCTTGTATTATTTATCATGCATTAGATTGAGACTAATAAAAGTGGCTGTTGTACGATCGTTGTGATGAATCTTTTTTTCTTATAAAAAATCAAAAGTTACCAAGTGTTTATGATAACAATACAGAACAGTTCATTAATCCGTGCGTAAAAATAAAAAAAAAAGAAGCCCAATATTAAATGTTTATCTTACAAATATCTACACCTTGCGCGCCTGTGCTGCCTGTAATAGTAGTGCTAGGCTTTGTCGGCGAAAATTGTCATGACAGCAAAGACGCTGTAGAAAAGCATCAAAGGATATGCGACGAGCGGCCGCATGTCCGACAGTTGAAGAACTGCGACGAACATGGCCGATGATGAGTAGGTGCACCAGAATATAGCGAGGGCGCAGAGTAGATAGCCCATGTAGTTACTATATTGTCAAAAGTCAGCAAAAAAATTACAGTGCAAATGAGTACGAGAGGTGTACTTACTCGACGGAGACTGCAACGCCGAGAGCAGAGGCCACGACAAGCGGAAGAAGACAGTATCCGAGGACACTGGCAGTGCGGATGAAGTCAATGCCGCCCGTGGTGGCCATGAGATTCATAATGAGATGGAGCGAGATTGAACCAAGGAGCGCGACGCCATAAACATAGCCAAAGTGGATTTTTCCAGAGAGCAGCAAGAAGGTGCCAAAGAGCAGAAAGAACAGAATTGGGCCGGCGAGGTCGGAGTCGTCCATAATGTTTTGATCTACGCGTGCGAGCGGGTTAAGCACGGTGAGGGTCTGCACGGGAGTTAGTTGGGATCCTGACGAGTGGCCGGACAATACAACACGACACTGACCTTTGATTTGATATGACCAAAGTTGATTCCGAGCTCTGTTTTGCGCACGACAAATGCAATTAGTTTTTCAATACTTCTCTGCAGAGTCTGACGAGGATCCACGTACCTGCGAGCAAAGGAGGCTCGTCCGAGTAACCCCCGGTTCCAAACGCAGCCAACAGTCCGCCCGCCAGTCTTTCGCCGCTCGCCGCCGCCGAAATACCTTCTATTGAGCCTGTCCCCGACACGCCCGCGCTGCCGCCAAAAGCCGAGTACTGAGGACCGGACCCGCCCATGCCGCTGCGATTGCCGCTGAACCTGCCTGCGCCGGGCCCCACCCCCGCCGAGCTGCTCATTGGCTGGTCGTAGTTGGACGAGTAGAACTGCAAATTGGCCGAGTTACCGTCGCGATTCTGCTGCCGTCCTTGATTGAGATACGCCATTGTGTGCTTGCTGTGCGAATCAAGTTGGCTCTGCAGTGTCGCTGTCGGCTGAGCGGTGGTGATGGCAGTATCAGATACAATTCGCCATAAATGTCATCGACTCCACTCTTAACGCATCACGTGCGCCCCGGCTTACTTCGGCAAAGCCGCACGATCTCTCTCTCTCTTCCCCGCCTCTCTATCGCAACACCACTGCGCGGTAAGACCAGGAACAGCAATTGGACAGAGTATTAGTGTGGACAATATGGTACAGCATGATCTAGAGGCGTCGTCTCCTATTGAGCACGTGCTGAAGCTTGAGCAGCTGGATGCTGATCTCTTTCGCAGCGTGGAGCCGCTGTACAAGCCAAAGGATGCCCGCGGTATCTTTGGCGGGAACGTCATCTCGCAGTCGTTGATGGCTGCTATAAGGACTGTACCTGAGGCATTCCGGGTCCACAGCATGCACTGCTACTTTCTGCTTGCCGTGCGTCACCATTCGCTTGGTCTGCCGCTCTAACTACTGTTCACTGACAGCGATGTAGGGCGACTCAGATGCGCCGGTTCTCTATGCCGTCGAGCATATCAGAGAAGGAAGAGTACGCGCATCGTTGCAATTAAAAGTGTTGGGACTCCTTTGCTAACACGTGTCTATAGTCGTATTGCACAAGGACCGTCCAGGCGCGCCAGAGAGGACGGTGCATATTCTCAACCACAATCTCCTTCCAGGTTCCCGTCCAGGGTGCTCTCACCCACCAGGTAACCTACCCAGGAGCCTCCCTCCCCCAGCCAGAGGACCTCCTAGATATGTCACAGTACTCAGAAAGCCTGTACAGAGCCGGCGCAATCTCAAAGGCACAACTCGACACTGCCGTTGAGACCGCCGAGACCGCACCAACCGAGACGAGAACATTCATCAAAGGTAGTTCCACATTTACCTAGCACTCGAACAGCGCAGTACTAACCCATATCTCACGAAGAATACCCACAAGACACGAAACCTCAAGACCGCACAAACCACTTGTGGGTAAAGGCCAAAGGCACCATCAAGGATGCCAACGCCCACGCAATGGCTCTTGCGTACATCAGCGACAGCGCGCTGCTGGGAACCTCGGTGAGAGTTAACAGCATCGACCCAAACAACATATCAATGATGGTTAGTTTGGACCATATCATCTATTTCCATGTAAGCCAACCCGCGAGACTAAATGATATTCTACCAGCTTATTATTTAACTAATCTCTACTCAGGCTCCCATCAAAGCCGATGACTGGCTCCTTTACGAGATGGAATCACCCTGGACAGGTTCCGCTAGAGGTAAGAGACGATTCAA
Organism: Myxozyma vanderwaltii; assembly: GCA_030556335.1. Taxonomy (NCBI): domain Eukaryota; kingdom Fungi; phylum Ascomycota; class Lipomycetes; order Lipomycetales; family Lipomycetaceae; genus Myxozyma; species Myxozyma vanderwaltii. The sequence goes on along the minus strand of JAKTPV010000065.1, from coordinate 38,683 downwards.
AGTCGCCCCGATGCCACATCAGCTGAATTTAACCTGTCATCTCTAGGACTGGTATATGGCAGACTCTTTAACCGAAGTGGAACGCTCGTTGCGTCTGTGATACAAGAGGTATGTCAAAGGTCTTTTTTGGTCTGTAACATATTCACGCGCATTGCTAATTGGAGGTGGGGTTTTTCTTAGGGTGTGGTTCGACTGAAAGAGAATTTAGAAGCGCAGCCGAAATCCAAGCTGTAGCCTGATTGTAGATTTAGTTTAGAAGATCTGGCACAATGACCGTAAGCAACTAACAATTAAATACATATGTTATTCAACACCCTTTATAGACTTCTCTACCAATCCGATTACATCTTTTGGTGTAATATGATGCATTATCTTATTGACATTACTTTTCTCGGCCACTTGAAAGTGTATAACGGGAACATCAAACGCCTGCCATTTTAAACCCTTTGTTAGCATAGAATTCAAACAATGATTATACCAACTAATGTAACCAAAGAAAGAAAAGCGGACATATTTATCAAACCATTCTCTGTTTTCCGGAAGAAGAATATCAACCACTCTCAGATCAAAGTCCGGTAACTTATTACTCGCTGTTGACACAGACAGCTTCGCCTCTTCACAAAGACCGCATTGAGGTCTAGAAAATACTGTCATTAACGGAAACCGCAAAGAAGTAGCAGAGTAAAACCTCCTGCATATCAGTGAACTCATCGCGAAGGCACAGAGCTGTGAAGTCGTTCAGCGATGGGAAGATATCTCGGGATATCGGGTAGCTAAAGGGCAGGTTGGCTTAGATAAGCGATGAATAAGAACATCTATGTGCACAGGCATCAAAGAATAATTTGATACTCCGCAATCCGCAGCAAGCACACTTAGAGACCGCAATTTCCCGGATCTCGTCTTAATTGGAGGTGTTCCAACCGTGGATCACTGCGGAACATATTAATGTATGTTTACGTACAAGCTGTGTTTTGTTTATGCTCGAATGAGGGACATAAGGCGCGTCGCTCCGGCGCGTGTCTTCGAGTCTGCGCACGCATAACAATGAATGCTAACGCGTCGTCGCAGGTGTAATAATGGACGAGGACGACAATATGATAGACCGGTCAGGGGATGAACACGAGGATGACGACCTCGTCGGACGCGACTCTGATGCTGATGACAATAACGACAACGACAATGACAATGACAATGACAACGACAACGACGGCGACGAAAATGGAGATATGGATGTCGACGAGGACGAAGACGAAGATGAGGACGACGGCGATGGCGATGGCGATGTTGATGGAGAGGGCAATGGGGATGGAGACGGAGATGGTGATGGCGACGGTGACGAAGGAGATCAGGCTGACGACGACGAATACTCACAGCATTCGAGTACTGCGGTAAAGCATCCTTCTGAAAACAAAAACAATGCTGTTATCGACAATGAACCAACATGGTTGTATTCATACGCGCATTCTCGCAAATTTAGCAAAGTGAAGCTGCTAACGGGCTACGATACCTGCCCTTCTTACGATATTGCTCCCTATGTTGCGGCACCCATGTCTACTTCAATAAACTGCGTTGATCTGCCGCAAAGTATGAGATGGATATTCACTGGTGGGCAGGATGGATTTATTCGCAAGTTTGATTTTTTTGCATCTGTCAATGGCAAATTGCCTCTCACAGTAGCCCAAAAGCACCCCTTTGCTGACAGTATAACAAAGGCGGGTGTCCTGCTATCATATTGGGAGAATGAAATCCCCGTGGAGACCGACGGTAACTGCCTTTCAAAATTTGACCCACCACTGCAACCGGACACTAACTATAACGACAGAAACATCGGTTACTGGATTAGAAGAGCGTGATATGAAAATATCCCCCGTATACGCCATGGCGGTTCAGTCCCAATGCATATGGCTGCTATCTGGAACAGTAGTACGACGTCCGCTGTAATCTTTACTACTTCAGGAGCTACTAACAATTGTTTATAGAATGGAGGAATAACTCTACACTCAATACGACACGCTGAGGGTCAAATTCACGCTCATCTAAAAAAACATACCTCAGCTGTGTCTGTGCTACGATTAAATCGCGACGAAACATCAGTTCTTAGTGGTGGCTGGGACAAGAACGTTTACGAATGGGATCTAAATACCGGAATTGCCGTCAGAGATTATGCCGGGAGTACGGGACAGATTAGTGTCATCGCATGGCGGCCAGAAACAGATCAAACAATCTCCACCAGCCTATTTAGCCAACACCAGGATAATAACCAAGAGAGTCTGACAGCCAAAGCAGAGGACGGGAATGCTACTGCACCAAATCGGAAAGACGATGACTCCGATTCCATGGGATCTCTATTTGGAGAAGACGACGACGATGATGAAGATAAACCGATAGTGAGTAATGCGTTCATGGAGCATGACGTTATTGGCGCCACTACAACAGTAAAGGATGAAGAGTTGGTTAACATTAGTAAATTGAACTCTGATACTGGAGCAAAGGCTCTTCCAGAAACGAACGGAATAGATAATCATGGTCAATCAAATGGCACAAACGGTGCGGATTCAAATGGCGGTAGCCTGAACAACGAGGCAGGGTCCTCACTAGGCGGAGGGACTTTTACCATATCACTCAACGGAGAATCTGCTTCCGATGGAAACGGCAAGGAAGCACAGTCGGATAACGTTTTTCTGTCTGCATCGATTGACGGAAAGGCGAAAATATGGGATCGTCGGGACGCTAAATGCATAGCAAATATAGGCCTTCAATCCTCTGTACCTCCTTGGTGTACCAGTGCCTGCTGGTCTTTAGACGGCAACTTTGCATATATTGGACGACGAAATGGAGTTGTTGAGGAATATTCTGTTCATGGGTCATTGGATAAGCCTGTTCGCACCTTAAAGTTACCTGCAGGCTCAGGACCCGTGTCATGCGTAACTCCAATGCCGAACGGTAGGCATTTGGTATGCGCATCTTTCGACAATATTCGTTTATACGATCTTCAGCAGTCTTCAGCAGGTACTTCAAGCATGTCACAGTCATCTAGCGTGACAAGTAAAGTACCATTCCTTATTGTCCCCGGCCATCACGGCGGTACCATTTCTGATGTTTTGATTGACCAAACGAGCAAATATATGATCACAACAGGAGGAAATAGAGGATGGGAGGGCTCTGCAACGGAAGTAATGCTTGTATATGAAATCGACAAGATATTGTAAAATATAGAGCTAAATTGCATGCCTGTATATTATGCTCTGTTGGGTGGAATTGCGTTTATGTATGATAGTTTTTTTTTTGGGAGTTAAGATATAGGATCGGGCAACAAACTCATCAGAATTAATGAACTCTCGCAGAGTCCTTACGCTGTATATATTTAATTGTCTAACAGGTTATGCCTAATGCGCGATATTTCTTCTTCCGAAAACCCCAAGGAGCTTTTGAGATATAATTCGCTGCTGCCGTATTCGGCCTTAATCATGTCAATTGTCTTATACATCGTCTCATACCTATACGATGGAGTTAGTCATAACTAGAAAGCATCCAGTGGAAAACAAGGATAATGAGCCTACGTAGAGCTGATCATGGACTCTAAACGCTTTCTGTCAGTTATATCAGGATGTTTCGATGCTAAACTATTCACGACATCGTCAAATCTAGACTGAATGCCATATCTTGTAAGCTCGTACTCTCTATAGTACGACGGGCATGAGTTAGTTACAAATCTCTACAGATTGATTCATGATTTGATGCCTTACCTAGCAATAATTTCCTGCTGGACACCACAGAGATCAAGCGCCAACGCACAGAAAATTCCAGTTCTATCCTTTCCAGCAGTGCAATGAATAACTAATGGCTCCAAGGGATAGTTCAGAATATGCTCGAAAACTCTTCTGTAAGGATATATAGCTCGTTGAAGGATTTCCCGATAGAGCGTAATATATCCATTTACACCAGAGCTTAAAAGAAGCATTTTGGTAGACATTTCAAGCGGTTGTTGACCCTTATCTTCTCCTAAAGGAATGTGTATTCGTTCTATTCCCTCAATTTCATATGTATGGTTTTTTTGACACTCTGCAGATGAACGCAAATCATAAATCTTTGATATTCTTAGTTTGCGTAATTCTGCTTTCCCTGATTCAGTAATTGAGTCAAGTGATGCTGAGCGATACAAAAAAGCTGATCTCGTGCAGCGACCTTCGTACTTGGCCGACGGCCATCCACCCAAACCACGGAAATTAACGACCCCATCCACCGATTTGAATCGCAAAGGAGTTTTTATGTAACAGCTGAGTGCCACATGTCTCTGCCTTTGCTGATTTACAGATAACCATTCTGCTATAATATCTGCAACCTCGGGGTTGTAGCTAACACGCTCTCCCGTCTGTGGATCCGTAGAATAGAAATTGTGGTCTCCGTTACGGATGTACTGCAGCGTGTGTCGCGAGCCTAGTAGGTTCGAATACATTGTAGAGTCTTGGACAAACACAGGATTGTCATTGAGACCGTATACTGACAGGAACGAGGTCGAACTTGGTAAGTTTTCAATTTCCGTCATGTCGGGTTTCGCAAGACTAAGAGTTTCGCCGATTGGTACTAAAACCCTTCTGGTCTTCATATAGCGAGGAACAGTTACCCAATACCCGCCTTCTTCAGCCCAATAAGAATTCAATTTAGTAGCCTTCTCAACAATCTTCTCTGTACGAAAACGTGAGCTGCAGTTAACAAAGTAGGGAATCGTAGGATTATAGCGGAGGGCGTAGCAGAGCGAGGCGATGTTTCCTGTAACAAATGAACGTTAACAAGCTAGGATTTACATCAGCCAACACAATGCCAAATAAGCAATACCTCTCGAATGAGCTACTATTGCCAACACTGACATCATTTTGACAGTTGTCAGAAACTGAACAACATCTTTGATATCCGAGATATCTTCGTCCAACGTTCTTCCATTTGAATTCTCAATTTCAGCTGATTCACCACAATTCCGAAAGTCGAATCTAAACGAGAAAAGCCCTATATCATCTCTTGCAAGCCTGTGAGCCAATAGCTTTTGATAACAATAGTTTTTATGCCCGCCGAATCCGTGTAGTATCAGTACGAGCTGTGATGGAGGATAGACTGGATGTGCAGGCTGTGTAAAGATACCCACAATGGCACCTTTAGAAGACGACGAAGGAGTCGAATACGGTACTTCAATCCTCTCCTCGGTAAAGCTCACAGCTTTCATGGCCAAGAGTGCGACTAAAAGACCAGGAGCAGGTGTATGGACAAAAACAAGGCGACGCGCCGATGTTGTAATATCCAAGTTGCGACTGTAGAAGTTCAAACTGTAAATTAAGGTTTATATATTCAGGGGCACTACTGCGCCCTAGCCCTCGAAGACTTTGACGTCAGCGCCCAGCAGCTTCGTGAACGCAGCCAGTCCACAACACATAGAACGGGCTATCTCTGATCTGATACGTGCACAGAGTAAAATAAAACGATGGATGCCATTCCTTTGTTTGCAACAGAATTTATTGATCCTGAGATCAGCAGCGCTCTGGCTCCGGAATACGTGCTTCGCCCGCTGCAAAGCTCCGACTACGAGAGCGGGTATCTCGACGTGCTGAGCGACCTCACGACCGTCGGCGACATTAGCAAAGATCAGTTTATTGCTCAGGTGGATTTTATGAGATCCCGCAATGGCGAATACTTTGGCATAGTCATCGAGAAAGTAGCCTCCGCAAAGGTCGTTGCTGTCGGCACTTTGCTGGTCGAGCACAAGTTGTACGTATTGTGCTGCCTCCGATCTTTCAAACGAAGCGGTCTCAAAACAGACTAACATAATTGCAATAACAAAAAGCATACACGCATGCGGAAAAGTAGGTCATATTGAGGATATCGCAGTATCCAAATCAGAGCAGGGAAAGAAATTAGGAATCAAGATCATCCATGCGCTCGACTTCATCGGCAAAAAGGCAGGATGCTACAAGGTACGTTGTTAAACCATCCCCAGGTACGCGACTTATTCAGCTAATGACTTATTTCAGAACATTTTGGACTGTTCCCCACATAACGAGGCATTCTACATTAAGTGTGCGTTTTCCCGTATTTATCATGCCCTAATTATAGACACGACCTAACCTTCCTCCAGGCGGCTACAAAAACGAAGGACTAGAGATGGTAAGTCGTGCCTGATTTTCGCTCCCCTCCTCTAATATGCTAAGATAGCCTACATAGGCACGCCGGTTTTAATAGATAAGGAGTAATGCACTATATATTACACAATGGACTTTGCCCACTAAATGTACAATCTTAACCATCATGTCACTTAAGCACCTGTAGCAGGAGTCGTTACTTTGTAAACTCTTTAGCACATAAGCATGTTTACTGCCCATGGCACTGAAAGGGTTCGCAAATCGGTATACATCTGGCCCGTCCCCACAAATAGAACGGGTATTCCAGTAGAGTAAGTCATATTAACCATACTTCCAATCATATCGCCAACAGTGTCGCACTTGCTGATCAAGAAGAAATCAAGATTTCGGTTTGCACCAAACGCTGCATTAAAATTACGCGCTTGCTGCACTGAATCCGTACCGACCAGGGCTTCACCAACCATAATAATCTTATCAGGATTTGCGTATTTGGCAAACTTCTCCAAAGACGACATGAGTCGAGTATCATTGTGGCGACGTCCGGCAGTATCGATGAGGACAACGTCAAAACCATGGTCACCACCGTAGACAATAGCATCGCGAGCGATGTTGGCTGCATCTTTGCCGTATCCTTTCTCAAAAAGCTCAATTTCACCGCCTTCGCGTTCTGTAAGCTTTTTCAAATTCTGTGCGTGGACTCGGAGCTGTTCTACTGCACCAGAGCGAAAAGTATCACAAGCAGCAATCAGTAATTTCATGTCGTTTTGTAGAAGCCAGTAGGCTATTTTTGAAAGATTTGTCGACTTTCCGACACCGTTAACGCCAACAACGGAAATTACATATGGGCGAGTAGATGCGCTGGACTTTACACGTTGAATTTCATGCAAAAGATCAACAGAAGTGGATGGAGTCAGAATCTTGCGAAGTGCGTCTTCCATGGCAGCACGGACGGTCTTCTCGATAGATGTCCAGCTTCCAGTCTTTGTACCAACCAGACTCTTACTCACAACGTCGCACATGTGTTGAGCAACCTCAGGCGCTACGTTCTTCTTCATCAAGTGGTCCTTCATCCCAACCAGGGCTTTGTCCATATCAGCTTCTGACAGAACTTTGCTGCCAATCATATTGCGAAAATAGCCAAATCCTGATGCAAGGGCAGAGCTGCGTACACTTTCAGAGTCCGGCTCAGCAAGAATAGAATTAATCTCGCTTGACAAGTCTTTGAGAACGAAGTCGCCGGACTTAGTTTTGGAACCCCAATTTGATAAATCTGCCGCTTTGTCGAGCAATTGGCGACTTGAAACATCATCATCGCCCGTGCTTCTGCTAATGGAGCCATTTGTGGAAGACTTGCCCGTCGACGAGAAATCAAGAGGGCCTTCTTCGTCAGATACGTCGCGGGCGGTTCCGTCTGCATCCCACTTGCGCAATTTCTTCTTTGCACCCTTTTTGCTATCATCGACACTCGGCGAGTCACGGCCTCCAGATCTGGCTTTGGCTCCGCCACGTCCACCATGGCGACCACCTCGTTTAGAGAAATTGGGCAGCTTAGGAGACTTCAGGGCCTTGACTTCATTAGTACTGGAGTCAACACCCAGTTTCTCGTCGTCGCCCTCGCGGACTTCTTCCTCGTCATCGTCTATTTCGTCGTTGCTAGCACTAACGGCAGTTGGAGGGGCGCTGTTGCCGAGTTTCCTGCCCGCAGACGCCTTTTCAAGTTCTGCGTACCGAACATCAAAATAATCGCCAAAGTGACAGACAGGCAAATGATCAGGGTCTTTTGCTATTAAGTCTTGGGCATAGAGGGTGGTGAACAGCTTTTTGACGCTGGCGAGCAGTTCGTCGATAAAAGTAATCTGGAGAAGGGACTGATAGACGGCCTGGAGAAGTGTCAAATACTGTACTGACTGCACACCCGCCTAACAATAGACAGTCGCTTACCACAATGATAATGCCAAAGTCATTCGAAGTTGTCCACTTGACCGTATATCGGTCTCTTGTGAGGGAGCTGTCGGGACGGGTCTTTGCCCTGCGGTCTTCAATGAAGATGTCTGCGACGAGCGAGTCGAGCACGGCGGCGGACACCGGCTGGTAGCATTTCTGCCACAGCACAATACCGCCTGTAGTGAAGACGGAGAAGTAGTCAAGCATCTCCTCTTTTGTCCTCTGACTGTGGCGAAGAAGGTGGAGAGGTGAGGATGCGTAAGATGGTTCGAGGACGCGAGCAGGTGAAGGCCAAGGTACAAACCCCGTGATCACGCACACCCTCCTTCGCCATGACGTTCCGCTGCAATCCCAGCCTTTGTCCTGCGCTCCTTCCCCGACCCAGTCCATCTCCACGTCCTTGTCTTTGTCTGCCTGTTTCTGTGCGTGTTCTGTATTGTATGCGGTTGGAGTGCAGTGTGCTAACCGACTCTGCTGCAGTCTGCCTCTTCTGCCTCGTTGCACACCCTTCAAACGAAAGCCATGTCCCTGCCCAAACGCATTATCAAGGTCCGCGAACAGCCCGCTAATGCTTGTTTACCTGCTGCCGAAGCTGACCATTACGCGTAGGAGACTGAACGTCTCGTCAGTGACCCCGTTCCTGGCATCTCAGCTGTCCCGCACGAAGACAACCTGCGGTACTTTGACGTCACCGTCGACGGACCCTCGCAGTCCCCATACGAAGGTCCGCTGCTTTCTCCCGCCATCGCTCGTAATATCTTCTTACTGACCATTGTGCTGCTACAGGCGGAGTATTTAAGCTTGAGCTCTTCCTACCCGAGGAGTATCCCATGGTTGCCCCCAAAGTCCGCTTCCTTACCAAGATTTACCATCCAAATATCGACAAACTGGGCCGTATCTGTCTCGACGTTCTTAAGAGTATGCTGCCTGTGCATATCCCCGGATTTTAGAAAGATGGCCGGCTAACTATACTCCAGCAAACTGGTCACCGGCTCTGCAAATCCGAACTATTCTGCTTTCTGTTCAGGCCCTACTAGGCGCTCCTAACCCGGTATGCATATTTTTAATCCTCTTCCTCCATGTAAGCTCTAAACGGGTCTGACAATTACACGCAACAGGATGATCCGCTCGCAAATGACGTTGCCCAACGATGGAAGGAAGACGAACGTGCCGCCATTGCTACCGGTAAGCAGATTACGTTCTCCGTTCTCTAGATGTACCATGACTTGACAAATATTAACTACTCATATATAGCTAAGGAATGGACGCATACTTATGCAAAGGCCGACGAAGAGGCGGAAGAGTAAGTTTTGATGCTAATATTATTCTACTTTTATCTGCGAGCAGCTGCATATGGTTTGGAGTAAGATTATGGTCGATTTAGTATTTGGTTTGTCATTGGACGGCCGCGGCTGTTTATATATACGATATACACTTTATGATATTTTACACGCCATGCGTAGAGGGCAGCTAGTGGTATGGTCACGCGGCCGAGATACCGTGTATCTGAGTCTCATTCACATATGGGTCGAGATACAGGAATAATAAAAAGGAGGACTCATGCTTTGTACGAAAAAATATTGATAGCAAAACTCGTCTTAACTTTGTATATACATAAGAGTTCAAGGACCAAGATAAATCAGAGCTTTCTTAGTTAGCGCCCGATCCAAGCCTGTCCCTAAGAGCCAGCTTATGATCATTTTCAATACCACTGCTTGTGTTTGCTGGTGAACTTAGCTGTCGATGCAATTGGGAAAACTTAGGTGGTAAGCTCCATGATACTAGGATATGGTTAGCATAAACCGTAAGCGCGGATTCTAGAGCAAATGCGACATACCTGCTGACAATGTCGTTTTTGTTAGCCTTGAGGGCCTTGACGGCCTTTGCCCGGGAGACACTAGCCTGAGTCATGACAATCTCAATGTCTTTTGCCTCGACGCCGGTCTCGTCGACCTCCTCGTCGTCGTCTTCCTCCTCAGCAACAGGAGCCTCCTCCTCCTTCTCCTTGCCCTTTGCCTCGGGAACGGGGACCTCAGTGTCAGCCTGCTCGGCGGCATCGGCGGCCTGGAGTTGCTGGGCAAGGTTTGCCTGCTGGCTGAGGTCCTCGATCTTGGCCTCGCCGAAGACGATGTAGACGCCGGACGCGACGGAGCGGAAAACCTCTGGCTTTGAGACGACGAAGAGGATGTTCTTCGAGCGTCTGAGGGTGACGCGGGTGATGCCAGGAACGGGCTTCAGGCCGAGCTTGAGGACGGCCTTGCGAGCCTTCTTCTCGGTGCGCGAGTAGACCGAGACGCTGGCTCCTTCGGGAATTCCCTCCTCGTCGCCTGACACAGACGAGGCATCATCTGCAACTTGCTGCTCCTCGGGCAAATCAGTGACGTCTTCGATTGACATTGTGCGTGCGTGCGTGTGTTGTGGTTTATGTTGTGGTCGGTGTTGTGGTTTATGTGCGGATAAACAGACCTGCTCTTGATCTGATTCGAGGTCGTCAGTATATCGCGGGCGTCTGGTTTGGCGAAGAGGTAGGGTTTGTCTCTGTTAGGGCTCGCAGCAGTCACGGGCGCCCCCAAATGTATTACGTGATTGCTGACAGCAGCCCCCCCCGGTTGCCGCATTTAGTATCCCGGCTGCCCAAAAGGTGATGAAAAGCAGCAAACAAGCATGTTCAGGCATGTCACACAAGATAGAAAAAAAATACACAAACAAAAGAAACAGACAAATGAAAAAGCAGACCAAACAATTAAACAAAATTAGCGCCTTTAGTACACAAACAAGTTCGGAAAAACCAAAGTTTCTTCCTGTCATTATATTCCCAGCTAAACCCCGATATCGATATACGCGAAATGCCTATAAAACACGCCCAAGAAATGCACAGGCACAGCGCAAAATCCCAATTATAATGTAACGAAAAAAAGTAGCTGTGTCGCGACGGCTTTCTACAATTCAAACAAAGGTCTTCCTGGGGGGCTTGGATCTATCGCAGAAGGCGGGGAACGTAGTGCCGGAGATGCAATTGTGGGCGAATCGGTCGCCAATGAGAGGTCGATTTCAGGCAGTGATTCGCATGATATGCCTGTAGAAATACACATTGATCAGTCAATCAGGGCCATTAAAACAATCTCACTCTCCACGGCTTCTTACCCGAGATATGGCTTATTGCGGCGGTATATCGCTTGACGAATGCTTCTGTTCGATGAAGATCTATTTCCAATCTTCGGCGAGATTCTCCATAATGCGTAGTCACTGTAAATTAGATACACAGTCAGATGTCGCCAAGTAGACAATAAATAAGGGGCAGCAATAAACGTACGTTGCGGGTCCTGCTCTGCCTTACTGTGCTCGATACTAAGTTTCTGAATTTCTCTGCGAATCTCGGAGCAACGACGCATGGACTTGCGCAGCGTGCTGATCAGATGCGCCATTTGCTCTGCTTCCGGGAGCGAGCTGATGTCAAAGCCGGACATTGTGCGCGGGAGGGCGTAGAGCGAGCCCGAGGACGTGGAGGAGGACGGTCCCGCGTGCGAAACGTGTCTGCGCGCGTACACCGGGGGCTGCTGCATAGCGGCCGACAGCTCCGATGACGAGTCCGCCCGCATCGACCCGACTGCAGTTTCTTCTGGAGGAAACATGCTGCTGCTGCTGCTGATATGCCGTTTGGTCGTAAACAGATGGTAAAGGTCGCGAACAGATTGTTGCAAATACAAGCCCTAACCCGGATAAGCATGTAAATCCATATTCGCCATCAGCCTCATTATTATTTCCTGAACCTGCACACTCTGGCAACAAAAGCTGGAAGACAACGTAGTCATATAAAATACAGGACAGGGTCAATGGACTGCATCATCCGACTACGCTACAGACACACAAATGTGGTATTCAGAATGCATTACTACCGATCTTCTTACCTGGCATTGACAGCAGAGAACAAATTCCTCAAAGCGCAATAACATATGTGCAACCAGACTAGCAAAACCCAAGCGTAGAAGAAGACCGTGCAGATAAACCGCCAGAGAACCTGACTCGGCCACTCGAATCGGCGAGCCATCTCGGGCCCTCATCAAGTAGGCCCATCCAACATACCCACACAACACAACGCGTACTTAGATCTCATCAATGTCGAACTCGAAGTTGCATTCCTCATCGCCTTCGTGGCCATATGTATCAGTCTCATTGATCTTCGCAGTCTCGGGCTGTAGTTCCTGTTAGCCCCTAATACTATCACCCATTGCGCATCAAAAGGGGGTCCACTCACCAACTCGCCATAACTTTTGAGACTTCGCGCCTCGTCAGCGTTATACTTGAGAATAACATCACTGTGGTCGTCCTGAAATTCTCGGAGAGAGAGCAAAATGATGTCGCCCTGGTTAATCCAGACCTATCGCCTGTCAGCACCTGTTCACCAAACAAACATTGAGAATAATTCAAAATCTAACCTTCTTGCGCAGCTTTCCACGAATGTGAGCTAGCCGCTTCTCGCCATCAAAGCACTGGGCCTCAAGACGACCATTTCCAAGCATCTTGGTGACTTGTGCGTATTCTAAAAAACCATTCAGCATTAGCATTCTTTGACCAGCAGCGAGTCGTGCGCAAGCTCACCTTGTCCGTCTTCCTTGAACGTAAGTTCACGTTTTTCATTGTCATTTTCATTCTTTCCTCTCCGACGATTCTAAAAGGCTTTAGTTAACACACTGGGCCTTCATGTTTAGCGATGTAGCCAGCCTTTCACGTATCCTTGCCACATTTTACTCTCCGCCTAAGGGTATATCGCTAATTTCACTTACTTTTCCTCCCTATATAATAGACCAGTTAGCGAGCAAACTCACACGTATGATATCGTATACCTCATTCTTGAAATTACCTTTCCCTTATTCTTAGGCATTGTACGTTACGGTACAGTCTTATTTTCTGAGATTACTAAAAATCAAGTATTCCACGGCGTAATAGTAGGCGAATAGAGCTAAAATTCAGGATTCAAAATCAACAATGACTGATTATTCTATCCTAGAAGATGAAGCACTTCTCTTACTATCAATAACTAAAAATGCGACGGCAACAGATATAAAGAAGAATAAGAAAATTGCGGTCAACCATTTGATCTCCCAGTTTTTTTTTTCTTTGTAAAGTTTAGAGTTCCAGTTTCCAGGATGAAATATTCTTACAGGGCGTATTTTATGTACCGCTCACTGCCTCACAGCGCATACTCAATCTAGTATCGTATCAACTTCGTCCACACTTCGTTTCGACAACTTCCCCGACTGGTCCTTAGGTCGAGCAATTGGACCAGGGATTGCACTGAAAAGCTGGCTTAGCAGATTGCACTGTATCAAGAGTACCTCGCCAAGTTCAGACAACCACTAAAGTCGCTAAATCATATATAATGTATCAACCACATAATACACCGGCTTCACCACCACTGCACCATCCTGTGCCTCAGCATCCTATCCCTCCCATGAGATCGCCTCCTCCAGTGCAGCAGCAACATGGCCGAGTAATGAACTCGAATCCATATGTGTCCCAGGAAGCCGCTCCACCATCTACATCAAGCTACGTCTCTGGCGCCGACGCGGCAGGCAATGGATACAACCTATTCAATGATGCGACCGCACAGGTAGGACTACAAGTTGGTAGGAATGCTGTTCTTGCGGGGCAGGAGTACGTGGAGCAGAACTTTGGCAAATTTATGTCTCTGTCAATGCCGACTTTAAGATCATATTTCAACGTTTCAAATAGCTATGTCGGCAGCAAACTGCTTCTTGTACTCTTCCCGTGGCGGAACAAGGTAGGCAATAACTTTGACTTTGACACTTTTAACTATTGCAAATTTCTTTCTGTCTAACCTGCAAGTTTTATCAGCTGTGGTCGCGTCAACCTAAACGGTCAGAGGTTTCTGGCTCTCTTGAAGGGTATATGCCTCCTCGAGAGGATATCAATGCACCGGACATGTATATTCCTGGTATGTAACCTGAGCGGCAAAATAATAACTGGCGAGGCGACCAGCTAACAAAATCCAAAGTTATGGCCTTTACTACGTACATCTTACTATCCTCAATTATTGCTGGAATCCGAGGAGTGTTCCACCCTGAGATTCTCGGATACATCTCTTCTATGGCATTTGCGATTGTGATTTTTGAGATCCTGGGTTTAAAGCTTGGCTGCTACCTCCTTAGCATTTCAAGCGAATCTCAAGTTTTAGACCTGGTGGCATATAGTGGCTACAAGTTTATTGGGTAAGTTTAAGTGCTGTGCTATTGAGAACAACCTTGCTGATTTGTTGATGTGTGCAGTGTCATTTTGACCATGATTGCTGGTGCCTTGGTTCCCGGCTATTTCGTGAAGTATTCAGTGTTATTGTATACATTTGCCGCAAATGCATTTTTCTTGGTACGGTTCCCTTTTGTAAGATTTGACGACAGCTTATAAAACTAACAATTTGTAGTTGCGCTCATTGAGATACGTTGTCCTACCAGAGTCGTCTCTCAATGCGCCTTCGATGACTGCCACGAGTAGGCAAAGACAGCGCCGTATACAGTTTTTATTTGCATACAGTTTTGTTTGTCAGTTCGTGTTGATGTGGCTATTGGCGAAGAGTTGAGCTTCCTGATAAGGCTCATGGGGTGGCTCATGTCACCCTCAAATTTACTGTGAACCATCAAGCTTGTATCTGCAGATATAGTAATAAACCCGTAAATTATTTAGTTAAGCCATATTTTGGGCACAACAGAATTCGAATAGAAATTACCGTAATGTAATAATTATAAATCGTACATATTCATTTTTTTCGTACAATTTTTTTATTGTTTTATGCAAAAACTTCTATAAATATATTACTATATCAAATTCAACTATGGAAATAGTGCAAATAGTGCAAGACCATTGTCAATAACCCATATACATGCAGCTTTACTAGCACTTTTATTTGGAAAAGCGATTGAACCATTGGACAGCCTGGTAGAAAGCAGCTTCATGAGCCCACATAGTGACCGGGTCACTGGGATCACCACGGACAGCAAATCCATGCTCAACGGAGGAGTAAAGAGTGAGCATATAGGTAGCTCCAATCTCCTTGAGCACCTTCTCCGTTAGATGGCGCATCTCTTCGGGCATAAGATGATCAGTCTCTATAGCGGTAACCTTAGGTTAGTATACGGCTCGCACAGCAAGTATAGATAGAATTTTGCATACCAGCAGCCGCAATAGAAAGAGGACCTTTAATTATACGAAGCTCCTCCTCGGTAACGAAAGATGGGTGGGCAATAAATCCACCATCAAGTTTACCTTCGTCTAAGAGGCGAACGACGTACTTTCCACCGAAGCAGTAACCAACAGCAAAGAACTGGGTGACTGATGGAAAGTCCTTCTTGACGTATGCAAAGGCCTTCTCGATAAGAGGCTCGGTATATTCCAAGTTGTGCACACTGCGCCAAGTGGGAAAGTCAAAGTCAGCAGGCATGGGAAATGGAACCGGGTCGTCGCCAAAAAGATTGGGCACAATAGCGAGATATCCCTGTTTCGCGAAATTGTCTGAGATAATTTTGTGGTTCAGAAAAGGCATTCCAAAAATATCAGTGAGATAGATAATAGCTCTGGTAGGCTCGGAAGCGGTTGGCTTTGCAACGTAGATGTCCATATCTTGGAACGTCGTGATCTCTCCGGTAGGCGTACCACTGTGCTTATAGCCCTTGGTACAGCATTCAGCAGAGGGATAGGAAGCCATTTTTTGCACGGTATTAAATTAACAAATACACAAAGCGCTACTAAGTCAATTGAGCGGTTTCGAGTTAGAATACAATTGTGGTGGTATCTCTTTGTGAATTCTCGAGGCAGGGTTGAAGAGTGATTTTCCGGGCCGTTATCGCAAGCCGCGCCCACCAATATGCAATAAAGCTTAAAACACCGTCGGCCTCCTCCTCTAAGCAAATATCAACTTGCCGTTTAGGGTAACTGCAGTGATACCGGCGCGCACTTCATCCACTCATAATAAATGTGTGATTTTGCGTTTATATATTTAATAGAGATTCGCAAAATGTCTCTGTTGCGTAAACAAATATTACGAATTTGACTCATGACTATCGATTACAATCTTCCGAGTTAGTAGAGAATAAATATTTTGGTGGTATATTACATTCCAATGTTCAGTACTTGTAGGAGCACATATTCCGCATCAACGATAGTGATTAAATGACACCACCAGTAGTTTATCGCTGCTTATGCTAAGGAACGGACTGCTCATAATAATAATCGTCCCTAGACCGGGCTTTGCTATCCCATAGCCACTCTTCCTGTCGCAAGTGCTTCGTAGAGGTCTCTGATTCGTCCATCAACAAAAGTAGAATATTGACCTATAGAAAGTACCAGTACTCGCGCGTTATCTTTAATCTTATCATCAAACACGCTGTTATCAGCAAGAATTTTTTCTAATTTTTCGGTCAGTCTATCAGACTTATTTAATATCTGGGAAATAGATTCAGCGCCGGTCGTATTTCGCGCCAATAAAGCTAAAGTAAATATTGCCTCTGGAGTTAGTGTTTTGCTGTGATCTTCCTCAAGCAAAAGACCAGCAATCATCTCAATCACCGTCGTCAAAGTTATGCTATGATCCACAGACACCATGGAGTCTAAAAAAGTTTCATGTTGAGTATCGGAGAGAGAGAGTGAGCGTATTATTGTGCAGATTAGCCTTGAAGTTTCCAGTTTGACCGATAGTTCGTCATGCTCAAGATACAATCGTACAATTCGCACTAAGAGCACACCACTATTCTGTAGTAATGTAAAGTCGCGTGAGTTTTCGTCTGCAATGTTATAAAAACCAAGTTAGCCAACGGAATTGTATCTCTGCCATATAGAAACCTACATGAGTTGACTAAAAGCAGTCGTAGCAAACTCAGTCCTGAAAATATTGCCTGAGGAGAATCCTCAACAAATAGCAGTTTAACAACAGTATCCAATGCGCCATCTTCGACCAGCGCTCTTTTACATTTATCTGGAAGCTTGTCAGAGATCTTCGATCATGGATATGACTAGCAAGTGCATAAAAGCTTACCACTGATAGCGAGGTTCCTTAGCAAGCCCGCAGCGGAATAAAGCTCAGCGTGTGTTAATGTCTGTCGTTTTGTTAGAGCAATCACATCCCTATGAAGCCTCAACGAATAAACCATAGAAATGCACGAAGGCTCTTAATTTGATAGTCAGCAAACGATTTAATTTAGTAAAAATATGGATAGGTACCGTTGACGCAAACATTTCCTAGCAATATCAAACCTGCTATGCGTAGAAACGAATCCGATTCTCCACTATTTTCTATTTTCGTCCACCTTATCCACTTCTGAAGTAAATAGTCTGGCGGTATTGCTTCAGAAAATTTATCCATGACTGAAACATTAGTGAGATCATTCAGCAAAGTTTTGAGTGCAATAAGATCTTCAAACCGAGCAAGGGATTCAAAATTGTCACATATCATTACCAAGCCACTAAAATCGTCCAATAATACTTGCGCTCTAAATGATTCAAAAGACAAAAGCGTTGATACAATAATTGCATAATCCGAAACTTCACTCTGGGGAATTGCCTGTAAAATAATGCGAAGAGCGTCTGGCTTCAAGTCGTTTTCCGAAAATGCGTCTTCAAGTTCAGTCAGCACCGTAACCACAAAATATCTTTAGTACTCTTTTACCATTGAGAATAAGCAGCTCAATTAACCTCAGTAATTGATCAACAATCTGATTGTCGTCAATAGTCTCTAACGCGCTTACTAAATCTGGCAATGCTGAACGGCTTATTAAATACTTTTGGGCAGCATCTAAGTACAAACACCGTAGTCAGACACACTTCAACATGTTGTTGGTAGTTAAGACATACCGCAGTCGTTACAGAAATTAAATGCGACGATGAACGCAGTGTTCCTGAGTTTCTTGTCTGAGCCGGACCAATATCGTCGCAAAGCTTCCACAAACCCAGACACACGCATCACAAGCTCGCGGTTCGTATCTATAGTTCAACGTTACAACCTGGAAGCAACTACGGCAACAAAAGAAGTTGAAAGTGTACCATTATCAGCGCATATATTTGCAAGTACTCGAAAGCACTGATACCAAACGGTCTCTTTCTCAAGAGGGTCGTTAAGCCTTGCGACGATTTCCGCAATTAAATGCGACCGGTCCGAAAACCGTGAGCGCTGCTCTTCTTTATAAATATGTTAGCAAGCGTTTTAAAATTTCCCAAAGCAGTCGTAATAAATACCATCAGCTGCGATTGACGCAAGATCCGATAGCTGTGCCTCGAGCTGCTCGGTAGATAATTTCGATGGTAGACATTCAGGAACAACTGCATCACGAAAACCAAGCTGGGCCATCGAGATGTGCAATAGCGCGCGTTTAAACAGAATATTACTGATTTAGTTGATTGCGATTGAAACATTAAACGATTTCGTATATGTGCTTGCGATCGCTTGTTCTCCGTACTGAATTATCGAGGTTTCGAGGTGGTACAGGGCGCTGCGCTAGGTGGTGGATCAGGGGGTAAACTTTAGTTCACCTGGCAGAAATTAATAAATATTCACTGAACAGCGCCTACATAAATTGATGCGATATAGATTCTAAGGATGATTTATACTTGGTTATACAGTGATTATATTAACGTTATATAACTTGCTTTTTCAATTAGATTTTTGAAAGGAGCGTACGAGAATTATCATAAAAACAATGCATCTCCCAACAGTTATAGTACACTAGAATTACAACCGTATCAACATATCTTAATTATACTCCCTCAGTATGTTATTTAACACTTCACATCCGCGAATTACAAAACCCCATTTTATATGCATAAGAAGTGAGGCCGAGAGAGCAACTACACCAACCACCAGAGGTTTTCCGTCGCTGGATTCGATGCCTGAGGATGAAGCGGTCCCGCTCGATTTCAAGTCGTTCTTACCAGATTGGCCCTGACGAAACTTTTGACCAGCACTTGCAGGCAAACTTCCGAGGCCGGCGGCATGCCCTCTTGCGTTCATCCTACGCAGATACTGCAATGCATCTTGCTTAGCTAGGCTGTATTCTATATTACGGCCATTCACTGATAGATACTTGCGGCTACTTCCGTCAAATGACTTTGGTGTATTCTCCTCATCTTCTTGGTACCGTTCATATGACCAGATCGTAAGAGTAGCAAGATAGACACCCCAGGGAATGTGAACCGCTTGGTCCAAGAGACTCTCATTCTCAGCCACGCGACGCATGAACTGAACAGAGTGCCACGCTGCCAGAAGTCCATCATCAGACTGCGCCCAAAGATGGACTGCCTTTTTAGAATTTTTGCGATCAATGGCCCGGATCTTGCGCCCTAAGACATTAGGAGAGCCAGCATTTATTCTCAAACTCATCGTATCAACATGAAGGGCCAGCAGGCCTAGCTGAAACATTGCCCAATTAGAACAGAGCATTGGCGAGTTATATGTGTAATCATTCATAGGACCCATCACAGAAGCCATGCTCTGTGATTGCAACTGGGCCTGAGATAAGCCAGGGATCTGTCCAGCTATGAAGTTTCCAGTAGAGTATCCCTCAGGTGGGCTTTGAGTTCGCGGAGAAGACTCTCCAGCAATCATGACAGTAGATGATATGGAAGGCAGATTGGACTTGCTTAGTTGATAGTCAAAGTAATTCTTCCAGTTCGCGAATGATGCTTCTAATCTGCTCTTGAATTCCGTCATTCTCCGTTTTGAAACAATACCCATGTCAAGTAAGCCACGCGACTGCATATCCCAGCATATACTGAGCAAGCCATGAAGTAAAATTAAACACGAAAATTGGGAGAATGTTGCAAGATGAAATTCTTTTTGGTCTTCTCTCGATAAGCCAATAAGACGCTTAAGACTGTGCAAGAACGATGGCCATAGAACTTCTAAAGATTGACCGCTATTGATTTTCGGGCCACCTCCAGCACTAGATTTCGCGCCATCAGGTTGCTTTGAGCTGCTAGACGTATTTGCACTCGACCGAAACTGCATCATACCATGCTGAGCAGCTTTGCATTGTATCTGATACATCAAGTAAAATTCGGATCCATCGGTGGCAGTCCAGCACGCGTCAGTTGATGGTAACTCCAATCTAACTTCGAATGCAGATAGAATCGGACTATGGCGGAACAGCGTGGCATGTTGGGTATCACATATAAAGGCAAAGAATGCCGTCCTATATGGGCCATGTTAGTAGTGGTGCAAAAAAATGTTTTTCACAGATAATGTGAACTCACCTTTTAGTCGTCTCATACCAAACCCATTCTCTCCACTGGTGATCAGCGGTAGCCAGGTCAGAAGTCTCTGCAATCTGTGGCTCTTGCAATCCTTTTAAGTAGCCGGAGAAATGAATTAAGGCAATGTTAGTGCCATGGAAAAATTGCGACATATCGTACTGAACGGTACTGCCCAACATTTTATCGAAATAATTGGTCAAAAGAAGTGTCTGGTGAACCCATAGCTGGACCTGAGGTTGATCTTCAATCATTAAAAAAACAATATTTCTGAATTTTTTATGTATAGCGATAGCAAGATTTGATGCTTCACGATCAGTTGAGTAGGCCATGCCAATCGTAACGATTGCGACTAAAAGAGTCGGTTCTGTGACAGAGGGATCGAAAGTCGGCCGATGGAGAATTGGATATAGAGCATCAAAGTGCACCCAATATAAGTTGAGATACTGCTTTATAGCTGGCAGCGAGAAATAAATATTGTCAGGAGTGATTGCTGATATTGGCGTGAGAACTTCGACCATCCGGGCATGAACATCAGGGCTGATTTCCTTGTCATTACGCTGTGGCCAAAGAGAAGGGTCTGTGGATGTACGAGGTAAGGGAGACCGCCTGTCTATTATTGAAGAAGTTAATATATGCAAGTAGGGCGATTCGGAGAAGACGAAATGTACCAGCAGGAGGGGAGTTTCGGATATTGCTGTCGTTAGCAACAACAGGCATTGTTCTTGCATGCTTAGAGGTGAACGGCACAGGACCAATGTGCGCTGAACCTGAAGCATGTGTATCCAGCAGCGCGTCTTCTAGGGTGACTGAAGATTTCTCAGTAGGCTCCGTTGAGGACACACGATATTGCTGAGGCTGGGTCGCTTGAGAAAAGGGTGAACGCACAGAGAGAAAATTTTCATCGGGAGCGTCGTACATCGATTCCAAGGATTGGGCATGTTGTTCGTTATTCCAAGTGGATTTGTCTCCAGAGAGAGTGTGTTGAGGAGAAATGAGCTGGTCGGGAGAATCAGTCCAGAAGTCTGAGCCGAAGAGCCAGGTGTAGTGATCAGAAAGGCTTAGGTCAAAGCTATCAAGAGAGAACTGGGGCCATTGAGTCGCTGAGCCATAGGCCAGGCTGTACTGCTCTGCGGCCGAATGGGCGCCAGAGGAGGGTGGTAGTGAATGAGGCACTACCGAACGGTTATCGACAGCATGCGAGGCGGTCGAGTCCGGCACAGCTTTCATGACCTGAGGAATTGAAGAGAGGTTGATCGGCGCAGGAGTCTGGCTGCCAATGACTGGATTCAAGTTGCGAGAGGGTGTGCTGTCGCCCTCAATCTTTGGGATTTCTGGAGCATGCTGAGACCGTCCTGCATTGAAATCGACCGGGAAGTAGGGGGACTGCGTTTGAGGGTCTGCGGAAGAGTTGTCGTAGAGGACGCTGACGGGGAGGCTTCTTGGTACCTGTTGCTGCTGCTGCTGCTGCTGCTGCTGCTGCTGAGGGAGAAGCGGGTGGTGTGCGGGCGAGAGCTGGAGGGGTAGGGCGAGGGGGAGGGGTGAGGGGGAGGGCGAGAGGACGGGCGGAAGCTGCGGAGGCTGCTGGAGGTTGCGCTGCAGGGCCTCGCGCTTCTGACGCTTCTCATGCGCCTTGGTCGAGAGATGCTTCTCGAGCAGGTCCTGGCGGGCGAACTGCGAGGGGCAGATGGGGCATTGGTATGGCCGGACTTCGAGGTGGTTTGCAGCGTGACGCGCGAGATAGTCTTTGCGGTTGAAGGTCTTGCCGCAGCCCTGATGCGCGCACGCAAACTTGCGCTCGTGCTTGGGCGATGTGTCGCGAGCACGCTTGTCGACCATTTGTCTGCGAGCTCAGCTGGCGTGAAAGCTTGCGACGAAGCCTGCTCGAGCCTGTGCTGGCCCGCGAAAGTGGTGCGAGACGTGCTCGCCGCTTACCCGCTGTCCTGGGGCCTGTCACACCGCCCCCACAGCCCGCGCATCTCCCGCGCATCATGCCCCAGCACACCGCCAGTATCCCCCCGAGCTCGGCCCCGGGAAGCCCACTCACCAAGCGAAGCGCCGTGATTACGAGCCCAATTGCAGTAAACAGCACTCAGAGGGAACCATGCCAGACACCGTCCACGTCGACCCCGGGCCTCGACCGCATGCGCAACTCCGGCGGCACTCCTGCTCAATGCCACTGCTAGTTTATATAGCACCGCCCGCGCCTGCAGAATATTACTGAGGTATTGCGTAATGTCTACGCTCTAGCACACCTAACCCTATATTGGGATAGAAACTTTCCTCATTCCGAAAGCAGTAATATGTAAATACTAGGCGGCAGCGCTACCACAGCTCCGCGCACAATCTCGCAGTAGCGTCAGCAACGTCGTCATTGGTGGTCGAAGATCCGTTTGAAGTCTGCCTGCACTCATGCTACTTCTGCACGCGTGAGCAGCGGGATCAGAGCTTAGTTGAGGAGCGTCAAATTTGCGACTGACTATCCACGGCTGCCGGCTAAAGAGGGCGCTTAAATCGGGCGCGCTTAGCGTGGGGAAGCAGGCCCGGTAGGAAATAAAGAGCCCCCCCTTCCCCGGTCCCCCGCCTTTTCCCCCCGTATCCTCTGCGTATCCTCTTCTCGGTTCACCGCCTCTGCCATGTCCTACTCTTGCTCTACCGCCTTTGACCCCGAAGACGCGTCCAACAGCCTTCACGCGCTCGTCACGCCTAACGGACTCGTCTCCGCCAGCTTCACTAACCGAGGCGCCGCACTCATCGTCTTCGGTCTCAAACATACCTCCACCGACCCGGACTTCCACAACATCAACTGCGGGTTTTCCTCTGGCGCAGACTATCGTCGCAAAGACAACCCGTTTTTTGGCGCTTTTATCGGACGCGTCGCCAATCGCATCCGCGACGGCCACTTTAAGCTCGACGGCGTTGACTACAATCTTGTCAAAAACAACTTCGGCCACTGTCTTCACGGCGGCCTCCGTGGCTATGACAAAATTGTCTTCAGTAATCCCGAGGTCCTCCCTTCTCCCTCTGCCTCCTCCTCGCCGCAGCTCAGATTTAGCTACGTATCGCCGCACATGGAGGAAGGCTTTCCTGGCGAAATCACGCTCTCAGTTACCTATTGGGTTGAGGACGCGTCCGCAGGCGGTGCGCTGTTCATGGAATACGATGCTGCATTGACTGGTCCTGACGACATCGCTCACGCAGTTGTCGGACTCACGAACCATTCCTACTTCAACATCGGCAATGAGAAGACTATCGCAGGCACAGAAGTCACCCTAGGTACTAACAAATTTCTGGAGGTAACCGACACTCTCGTCCCGACTGGGGCAATTCTGCCTCATCCTTTGGTACCTGAGGACTGCTCCAGGTTTACACTTGGCTCAGTTGATCCCGATATCGACCATTGCTTTGTCTTCACCGACGTTCAGGATATTCTATTAACAGACACTCGCTCGCTGCCGCTCAAGACAATGGCAGACACGTATCATCCAGCTACCGGCATTCATTTTACTGGCTGCACAACTGATCCTGCCTATCAGTTCTATACCGGCCGCAATATAAACGTGCAAGGCATGTATCCCGCACGATCAGGATTTTGCCTTGAAAGTTCGCGATATGTTGACGCCATTAACAATGATGAGTGGAAAAAGATGGTCACCATTGGCAAGGATGACAAGTATGGCTGTCTCACAAAGTTTTCACTGCACTATTAAACTCATTTATTTTCTATCTCAAAGTTGTTTGCTTTAAATATACTATTACTGGTGTTATACATAAAAGTTGGCTCAGTCGTCATCACATCGCCCACAGATCCTATCATTACACGTAGTCTTGACCAAAAATCAGCGACCTTCGTCTAGTTTACTGCCACCCATTCCCAGATCCTCATAATCTCGCCGTGGATCTCCATCTGGCGACTATGTACATTCGCATTACCTTCGACAATCTTTTGCACCTTTTCCCAAATCCGTCGGCGCTCACCGGCATCGTCTGCACTACTAAGCACCTGATCCTTCAGCTGAGCCATTACGACGAATCGCGGAACCCTACCACTGGCATCACTGTCACTTCGCTTCTGCTGCTCTTGCATGCTGGTCAAACTCTGGTGGACAATCTCACGCACTCTCTGTCGTCGCTTGCGAAAGCTAGTCACCAAAGAGACAACTATAAATCCTGTTCCCACTAAAGCTGCAATCGCTAAAGTAATGGCACAATTAGCACGCTGAGCCAATTTCTTGCATCCCAAGCAAAACTTACATGCTATTAAAATGCGATTTCTGTATAAAAACTCGCCCAGCTCAGCTTTCATTACACACGCCCAAGGAAACTCAGCCCACGAAGTAGATCCGATTCGTAGTTCGGTCTCCTCCTGGACAACATATATCTCGTCTTGCAACATCAAGTCTTGATATGACATATTCCAGAGTTCCTCAAACATTTCGGAAGACAAGTTTGGCTAAAATAACCACAGTAAGAAACTAGAAAAAAAAATCACCTTCACATTTCGTTGGTACTCACGGACTTCATCTTCAGTAGCAGCCCCTTCAATTCTTCGACCGAGATAGTGGGATCGTTCTTATTCTCGTGGCTACTGCTACTTCGCGTGCCACACTGGACCTCAGCGAATTGTTTCCTTAGAAGCAATAGCTCTTCCTCTAATAGAATTTTTGCGCGTTGAAGCTTCTCACTGTCAGGTATACATTTGGGAGCAATTGGTAGAAGTCCACCAACTGCAAATGGACTGCGGACCATAATATAGTCCGGTTCACATTCCGCACGAAAGCCAGAGAAGCATTTTGCGTGCTGAGGGCAAGGAAGACAGTCCAATTCAAATTTCGAGAAAAAGCCATTGTACCCAACATCTTTGACATATCGTCCTTGGCCATCTATCTCGCAATATCCAGTTCGAAGTCTCTCACTTCTCCACCAACTAATGGACATTGCCAATAATAATACGAATATCCAAACAGCAAAAACTGTAAACGGGAAGGAAAATGGAGGAGCACCTCGCGATCCATCCAGTAAACCCACGTCAAACTCCTCCTCCTCTTCTTGGTCTCTGTCCGACGAGTCTTCTACGTCAACTTCTTCCGACGCGTCATCTTCAACAGTCTCGAAATCAGCTTCATTGGGCGCAGGATAAGGTATTGAGTCTGGAGCGAATAATTCAGATGAGAAATTGAGCGGAGAGCTGCAAAGATGCGCCGGTGAAGAGCTAGATTGCTCTTTGGTCTGCGGCGAACGAGGCGATAGCAGCTTATTGGTAGTCGCGGGAGAGACCTTTCGCAAATCCTAGTAAATTTATCACTAACTGTTTCGGACACATACCCGCCATAAAAAATACTTACCGTGCCGCTGGAGCTGCCAGAATTCCTCTTCCGCCTCGGCGTGCGCGTGCTGATGTGGGGAGACTGGAACGGATTGCTGGACGAGAACGGAGATCCTTCATCTTTAGGATTCTTTTTAACGATTTAAAATTCAATTCATAATCAAAAAAAAATGCACCAGAGTCTTAAGCAACACACCTGTTCGTCTATGTGGTCTGTAGCTAATTTAGGCACCTCGGAGCCACTATCATCGTTGTATCGCTCTATAGATGCCTTTCTTCTAGTTGCCTTCTTACGAGGGGTTTTCTGAATCAGAGAGGGCACTTCAAGTGCAGGATTCTTTGTGGACATGATATTCTAAATATTTTGCGAGCAGATAGTGAGTCAGGAAGTCAAGTGAGGAACCAAATAAAGCAAACATACAGCATCCACAATGGCGGATACGTTGCTGGTGGGAGCGGACTGATCTGCCAGCAACTTGTCGGAATTTGCACTGATATGCTTTTGGAAAAGCTCAACAAGCACAGCTTTCTTCGCCGAGGAAGGGAACTGGACATTGTGGAATAAGAGTACTCGCCGAAGGTCGACAACTCGCAAAGTCGATGGATCGAATCCTGAAATTATTAGCATAGCTCGAGTCAGTCGATTATCTCAGCCATGCAGCAACAATAAAGGCGCAGTAAGCAATTACCTGGTTGCAGATATCTTGAGTCGTCCATATTCGCAGTATTACACGCACAAAGAACGCTTGTCCTGCAGCAGCGGGGGTCAATAACAGAATTAAAGGGCAGCGCCAGTTCTCGACTTGCAGCCACCTTTTCGAGGGGGTGCACAAGCACAGATAGAGTTTAAGCATATCAATGTAACGAAACATGACGTATCATTCACTTCTCTTCAATTACTGGGCACGAAATAAAAGATGAGTTCTCACGGCACCTCTGATTGCATCACGGCTATCGCAGAAAAGTATCGCCAGCACTTGCCGAGATCTCTGCGGAGACCTGACGATGCAAAGGCGGTTGGGTTTGTGAAGCAGCTGCAGGCGCTGTCGTCAGTCCCTCTGGCATATGAAGATCCTGATCTGCTCGATCATGCTCTCGACATTCTACCTCTCGGTGACCTCTATGCCGAAGCTGAGGAGGCTTCTAATAAGGACACCTCTTGGGGTATGCAGGACTATCTTATACGCGCCCTTTTGAAGTATGTAGCTGCCGCCAAATACTTGCTCAGAACTCAGATGCTGGTCTGACCCTCTCGACTAGATGGTTCCGCAATAGCTTCTTTACCTGGATCAATGCATTGCCGTGTGACAAATGCGGCGTAAGTATATTCTTGAGTTGACTAACTATACGAGAAATCGCTCGCTGACGCGTATTAATTTCATAATATAGCAAGAGTCTGAGGTGGTAGGCGGTGCTCAGCCCACGTCTGAAGAGCGGGCTGATAGTGCACAACGAATTGAGATACACAAGTGCAAGTCCTGTAAAAACGAGATGCGCTTCCCTAGATACAATCACCCGAAGAAGCTTCTAACGTTTAAAAAAGGACGCTGTGGAGAATGGGCAAATGTACGTCTTTGCACAAGGGGTCTGACAAAAATGTTCCTTTGACTGACATTGGTACACAGTGCTTCACGTTTTTGTGTCGAGCCCTTGGATCAAAAGCTCGATGGGTATGGAACGCAGAGGATCATGTGAGTTTATTGAACTTTCTCTGATATGTAGAGTATGAGCCTAAATGCGAGAGCGGGTTTTCTAGGTTTGGACCGAAGTATATTCAAATACCCAGAAGAGATGGATTCACGTAAGTCCCGAGAAACCTAGCCAGTAATGAGTCTGACAGAAAATAGGCTGATGCATGCGAGACAGCCTGGGATCAGCCTAGACTGTACGAAGAAGGCTGGGGTAAGAAAATGTCCTACATAATTGCGTTTTCAGGTACGCTCAATAGTTTTACGTTGGCCATTGATTTTTCTGTCAAGTGTTCTAACCCGTGGGTAGTCGAAGGGGCGAAGGACGTATCATTAAGATACGCTAGGGATTCAAACAAAATGCTACCCAGAAACAGTATTGCTGAAGCTGACCTAGGCACAGCGCTGCTTCAAATCTCGAAATCTCGTAGAGCCAACTTTTCGCAGCAAGAACAAGAAAAGTTAGATAGAGAAGATGTTGACGAGGTAAAGGAATTTGTGAAACTTATATACGGCGATAACAGAAAGTTTTCTTTAGAGGAGCATCGTCCCAGAGAGACTGGTGCTGGTAGATGGACGAAATCGAGAGGAGAAGATGGAAGTCACTAGTTGTATTATCATTTATTTCAGTAATAGGACTACTCTATGAGTTGAAGACGATAATTGATCTATTCCTGCTGGGTTTGCTGGAACTGCTCTAAGAGAAACGTCTCATGAGCCTGCTTGACTGTCGCCGCGAAATTTGACTCTACATCCTGACCAAATGATAATTCTGCGGATGCAAAGCGTGGTACAATGTAGAGCCTCGCTTTTTTGTGGCGTCTCAGATCTGTAGAAATACGGCCAACACTATTTCGCGTTAAGGAAGGCTTTTTGCTCTTCGCCATTTTGTAGGAAAGAAGAACCTCTGAATTGCATTTTGTGTCATGTTCTTGGCCCGGACTGTTTGGGATTCTTATCGCGACCTTCTTGTCTAACCTATTCAATCCAGCTGTGCCGTTCAGTTGTTGACTGTTAGAGTCGAAGCTGGATTGACGATCTTTGACGGACTCGCCGAGTTCAAAGTTAAGCCGAGCTCTCGTATCGTTCTGGTTCAAAACAGGTAATCCCGTGGTAGAAAGACACGTTAGCTCGTCGTTGCCATGTGGATCCCTCGTAGCTTCTAAAATGTTGCTCTTCATTGTCTCTCTAGTAATACACTTGGGTGAGGCAGACAGGCTCGTTTCAGTGCACGCCGTCTGAATCGAGCGCTTTGTACCTTTTTCTGGTAGAAGTAAATCCTCCTCTTTCGTCTCTCCACAGGTTAAAGCAGCTAGATTAGCACCTAGATTAGTGCATACTACCTCACTGTCAAATATGTGTTTAGCGCTACCGTTACTAGACGATGTTGGATTCGCTGATGGCTGTTTCGCTTGAGTAGCAAATACGGGTACGTTATACGACTGCTGAATATGGCTCTCATTGCTGGACATCTCAATTGGATTTGGCGTACGAAACTGTGAAGGTTCATTTAATTCAAACACCGTGGAAGCCACAGACGATGCAAGCTGTTCAATATGCCGAATTTTGGATTTCCTTCACAGAGAAATAGTCAATGGGTGTGTTCAAAGTAAACACAAACTAGAGAGTATAAGGAAACTAACATAAAAAGAATTCTTTTTTCCACTGCCGTTCTAATACTTTTATTAAGTCGAATTGGTGAAGGGGTCGCTTGCCCCATTATATCTGCGCCATCTGCACCGATGTAGGCAAATTTTTTTATGTAGAGAACGGGTATATACTTCGTGACCGATCCGATGTCGGTGGAAGTCAATTCGTGCATGATGGGAGAGGATATATTGAGGTCGCATCCAATACGGCTACCAATGCAATGCGACGGAAGTAAATGCAGCTGGGTCTCCAGCAATTGGATTATACATCCTGACGTATTATCCGTAAATCTTCTTCCATAGTTTCTATCGTACTGTCAGCCTTCCGTTGTATTCTAGCTAAATCATTATCTCAATCGCGCACCGCTCAAAGGATTCGATTGAGTCAGGGGAGAAGACAGTGCTGACGGTGTACTTTGTGTCAGAAACAAGACCTTCTATGTAATAATCAGGTGGACTAGACCGATAGCTTATGAACTAGAAGGACGGTTAGTGCTGAAGCGCACTACAGAGTGTTATATGTCGAGACGCGTCAATACTTTTGTTACTTGAACGGTGTGGTTCCAGAATGGGCTAAAATTAAAGGAGAATTTGTCTTCAGTGGCACTGTTGGTCAATAGCTGGAATACCTTTTTCCTCAAAAATGGTTTTCCAAGCTCGTCGGTCATGTTGTTGATATTCTTGGACGGACCGATGAAGTGTTTGCATATGGCGTTTTATGTGGCTAATGGCGGTGCGCGTACCATTATTGTTTGTTGACAGTAAATAGGGGGGTTGGGAGTAAATCGCGTCCGCAATTGCGCTTTGTGCCAAAGAGGAGGGGCAGCACGACAAAATTAAAATCATTCACAATCTTAGCCATTCTAGAAGCCGAAAATAAAGCTTCTGCCCAAATCCTTTATCAATCCAGTTTTCAGTGCTGGCTCCGTTGCGAGCAGACAACTATGAAAGGTGATAGGCGCGGCCACTGCTCTGGAAGCGAGTTTTATTTACTCGAATTTACTTTATGGTCAGTTCCAAGTATACTTAGAATTAAAGCGTTAGCTTCTTCGAAAGGCTATTTACAGTAGTTTGATTCAAAATGTATTATGCCAGCTATGCATTCAACGCCTGGTCTAGTCTAGGTGAAGGTTCGGACGGGATATTTGTCGCTGAACATGCCGCTCTCAGATTCCTCTAACAATCTCCAGGAAGACTTCTTAGTCAAGGGTGCTGGAAATGGAGGCTGGCCATCCTTGGACAGAACCTCTCCAAACACAACTTCCTTGGGAAGAGAGCTAATCGCGGCCGTAAGACTCAAAGAGCCGTCTTTCACAGTCGTTAACGCTTGCTGTCCAGTTTCACCCTTTGCGATGCGAGGAGTCGCCTCTGAGCCGTATAAAAGAAGACCTCCGATGTCTGCTTGACTGTAAGACGCTATTTGGGGATATGCTCGGCGGGTGTCACGTTTGTAGTATGGGTTGTTTGCGATGTCAGAGGCGGGTAGGGTTTTAGGATCGCGGTAAGTGAAGGCATCTGGATGCGAACCAGTTGAAGGGACGCGATAGTAAGGAACCAACGGGTTACCGGTGGATCTGTTAGGTACCTGCGAGTAAAAACAAGCTGGGGTTAGAATACGGTGGTCCAGGTCGTATTGCTCCGCACACACTGGTACTTACGAGAACCAAAAGTTTGCGGATTTTTTCCCAAATGCCGGTCGACCGCAGAGTATATTTCTGGTAAAAAAGAAAAAAAAAGAAAAAGAGGTCAGCTTTGAGTAGAGAAAAGGGAGCAAAGAAAGTAAGGATCTTCTACCTGGGCAATCGGAACAGGACCACCTCCAGCCATGACGAACGAGCTACACAGAAAGAACGCAAAGTCTGGAAATCTCTGGATGTTAGTCTAGGTACACAGGCAGGCTCGACGAGAGCGCAGGAAGGGCAGGACTCACACTTTGGCAGACGGGCGCTGATTGTCAAAGTCGGTCGTGAAGCAGACCTGGAACAGGGCTCCGTGGACGAGCCGCGAGCGGCCAATCAGAGCGACGGGGATTCGGAGACGGGGGCGCGGGCGGGCAAGCGGGTAACCTGCACAAGCCCCTTGTCGATGTGAGCAAAGCGATCGACCTTGCACGAAGCAGCACGAAAGCCGCGTTGGATTCTCTGGCGCGACCACGAATGACGTCGGCGTAGATCGTTGCTCTGATCAGCCTGCTTCCGGGGCCAGGTATAAAGGGCCGGGCCGCGGCCTGTTCTGCACTGTTCTTGCTGCTACTTCTGTATAAACACAATGTCTCTCAAGTACTTTCCCTCCGTGACTCCCAGGTGCGTATAAACCAAAAGCTCTGCTGCTGTTGCCGCCGCGCGCACGCGTCTGACCCTCCTCATTCTCCAGCTCCATCGCCCTCGGCACCGCCTTCACCCACGGGGCCAGCCTCGTCCTGTCCGCGCCTTTCTTTGGCGGCGCGTATGACCGTGCAAAGGCCGCAGACACCCCCGCGGAGTTCATCAAGTCGAAGGAAGGTGCCGGCGCCATTGCCGCCTGGGGCTCTTCGCTTGCGGGGGCTGCAGCGAAGACCTACGCCGTCGCTGCGATCCTCCAGTCTACCGGCACCCTCACGCAAAAGGGCGCCTGCTATCTCGGCATCTTGCTCTTTGCCATTGGTTCCGTGCCGGGTGCTTTCGTTAAGTACGATCCGCCTTTCTCCATCGTCCTCGTAGCTTCCTCACTGACTTCTCCCATGTAGCATCTTCCAGGAGCACCGTCCGGCCGAGTACGTCTTTGTCAAGATTGCTTCTGAGCTGGTCGACAGCGTCGGCCTCGCTGCTTTCTTGAACTGGTGGGGCACTAGACCCAGCCTCGTTTAAGTGTGCTCAGTAGTTGCTGATCCCCGCGCCGGCTCCGGCCTTGCACGATCCATGAATCTGCCTGTCTCTTTGTCAAACTTACAATCTAAATATATTTTGTGCATTATAAACATATTCTCTAGCGTAGAAACAGACCGTAGCCTGAACAACCTCCGCCCACTGCTCGTTTCTTTGCTATCCTACTGATCCTGCTGATCACATGTATATTTCAATAGTTCAGCGAAAATATGTAGTCCGTCTAATACTTGCAGCCTTTCTAGTTTCCACTATGCCATACCGCAGTCGTCGTTACGATTGCCGTTCCAGGTTAGCCACCCGATGCTTAAACTCTTTACTAGGATATTGTTAACAACATTGTCCCCGTAGCATAAAAAAAACTGCATACCACTACTTACACAATTTCACCAATTCTTTTTATTTTGGCAAACTCCAAATTAAGATCGTCGCATCGCTCAATGATAGCCTGGAGTCGTTCGATTTCCCATGCTGCCTCCTCCGAAATGGACACGCATTGCTCATGGTGTCTATCGGATGATTCGCAAGTCTGTTGAATAAGCTATATCATCAAGTTCATTAGATTATATTTAGAGTGTAGAGAAATTGAGCTGCAACAGCGGTCACCGTACAAAATTCATTCTCTCAGATATATCTCGAATCACGCTGTCGAACTTAGATGACATCATCTCTACAGACTCGCGACTAGAAGGACTGATTCCCAGAGCAGGCTGGTCCATTGTGTATTATTCGAATAAGTACTTTTGAGCGGTGTCCATGTAGATATATCAGTTCAAGAGCGGCTGATTAGGCAACTGGCGGCGGGGGCCCACGAATTGATTTGTTATATAGCGAGCCTGGCTAAAAACAAGATCGCATGCATATCAATGGTTATACTCTTGTCTGGCAGTGAAGTATGCTATACAAGAGATGGTGTAGAATACACAAAATTGGTGGAGGCGCCCTATCTAACGTACTGGCAAGTTTGGCTTGCACGCAATCGCCGGAACTCTAATCGCACAGTCCCGAGGCACCAAATCTGTCGAGAATTACATTTACTTTACCACTACCGCTCGAGCACTGAACTTATTAAAGCTGTCGCTCACGCACCTTCTGTTTGAGCTAAAATTATAAGTCCGAAAATCTGTATGCGTATATACACTTAGATCTTGCGTGACAGCACAAGCAGACGACGTTGCGTTTCGAGCAAAGTAATGGAAAAAGCAGTTCATCTTTCGGTACTAGCCATGCTCGAAAATCTAGTTGGCCTTGTTCCCAGTACTGACGATGTACTAACGTCGCCTATAAAACTGAATCCGGTTTTAGAATCGCAATTTATAGATCTTGCGGAAAAAATGCAAATTTCTTCTCCAACTGGGTCTCTGATTCAGACTCTTGAATCTGATGGAAAATACTTACTCTACAAATATGCGGCAATTGAGGACAGGAATTTACAAGTTCAGAATTTAGGACGTTTAATTGATGGAATTTGGGCCCTCTCGTATATAGGTACTATCTATTCGCTCGTCATTAACTCTACCATGTGTTACAAATATATTGCTGACCTTTTCAGGGCGCATCGAACTAAGAGTAGTCCATGAGTACCTCGAGGACTTGTTTGAAATTCAAACAATTGATTTTTGCCAAACATTCTGGCCTTTTTTGGAGAGTAGAGAAAAATTAATAGCTTCGGTCGGTTCTTAGGTACTTATTCTGCTTTTTGCTTTAAAACTGTTAACTTGTTTCCTAGAACCTCAATGGTGCTCGACGGCCTGGGACGGATTTGATTCGAATATGCAATGCTCTCTTAAAAAGATTATCAAAAACGCAGCATTCTTCATTTTCGGGGCGAATTCATGTGTTTCTCGGAAAAGCTTTTCCTTTGAGTGAGCGTTCTGGTGTAAATCAGAAAGGTGAATTTGATATCGAAAATATCACCATATGGGACATTAGCGAGCAAGGTAACATACAGATGTTTTTGTTATAGATCTCTAGACTTACATTTTTTTACATAGATCGCGTTTACAACAGCTTTTGGGAACTGCAACGCTATTTTACCAATCCTATTCAGTTATTATCACTACCGCAAGAGAGAGCCCTGTTTCGCGAAGTTCTGGAATCGGTACTGGAGGTTCTTAAAAAATACTCCACAGTTGGTATTCAAAGCGAAAAATCCTCATCAGCCGCTATAAACGGGAGTGTGGATTTCGAAAACAGTGGATCCTCGTCTGCCCCTGCAGACCTTTCTTCAGATTCTGTAGCAGAAGTTGTCAGTGATGATGTATTTGTTCCAAAATGGCTTACCAGCAAATCACTTTTTGAGTTTGAATTGAGCGATACGTTATTCAGAAGAACGATTTATAGCCAGATCTATGTTCTGTGTAACTTTTTGTGTGAAGGGGTTGAGCCCTCAAGCTCTGTTGCCCTTATTCCAAACAAGAGTGTCATATACAATCCCATCCCTGACGACGAGTTTATGAAGTACATTAATGAAGTTTACGAATCCTTGCCTAAAATGTCCGGTTCGAGGATGATTGACTTGGACTCATCTTTTGTGCGGTCCCTTAAAGTCGTTATTACAAGGGATAGTAACTGGCAGAGCTGGAAAAAGCATAACACGCCATCTTTTGAAAAACCCTCACTTGCTCACTCCTTCATAGAATCAACTCAAAGTGCTGCCGACAATCAAAGAGGATTAAAGAGGCCTTTTCAGTTTGCAATGGGAACTCCGGCTTTGTCCAGGCTAAGTAAGGAGCCAATAGGACTGGAGCTTTTGAAGAATCCAAAGCAATTTTCAATCCCTGATGCCAAGCATTATTTTGAGCAAGTGAAGAAGTTAAGAAGTAGTATAACATCTCTAGAAAATGATAAAGAGGAAAATGGATCTCGGTCAAATCATGAGCTGATATCATCCAGTGAATGGAGAGGCTTGCGAAACGCTAGAATGCATGGTATGTGGCCCAGCTTTGATAAAGTGACACATAAAACTGTAATTGGACTCTTAGAGTGAAACAACCTAAGATAGCTCCCTAGCGGTTGTTGGTTCTTTGGCTTTTGTGTTGCACCTTGCTGATATCCATCAAGCATATGTATTTCAGAAATAATGATAATAGCATCTTTGCTAAATTATATTCACCACTGTAGATTGAAAGATTTGCTATTCAGCATGATGAATTCTTGAGTGCACCACTTTACTGAGTGTGACATCCTCCCACTTTTACTATCAATTTGCATATGTGTTCAAAGAACATTACATTCAAATGGTGAACATAACTTTCTTCAAGCTGCTTTGAATTAGTTGATTATGAAATAAGAAAAAAGCGAAATAGAACCATCTAGCACAATGCATAATAAGACAAACCTATGTTGATTAAAATTATTTTGAACTAGTTTTGGGTAGCATCAGATTTTGTAAAATCAGATTATAATATTATTCACCTATTCACTGAGCTTAAATCTTATTTGCACAATATTAGACATTCTATTTACTCTTTCATATTCCTTATATTAATACCATTCATTTTGATGTCTCTTAACCATAATGGTGTTATATCTATATAGTGAATATAGCTTATTACTAAAGATCTATAATGTATATTATCACTGATGCCAAAGGATATGCTTGAGGTAAATTGTATAATATACATATAGGTAGAAGAAATTCAGTGTAACAAAGTATAATTCAATCATGACAGACTATTCTTCATAATATGTTCTAGTAAGCTTAAAGGTAATCTCAGGTATGGAAAAGCTTTCACCTTGACTTAACAACTATGACCTAAAACAGACATTTAGGGCCTAACTCATGAAATATTGGAACTCTGCATGAGACAAAGTCGCAGTCATGGAAGGAGTTATGATGGGTCTTCAAGGCTAAACATGGATGCTCCTCTCCATGATCAGAGCAGAATAATTGTCGCAAGCATTGTCAGATTCCAGACTAGTCATGGCTATTCTGACAGCTCTCTCCACAGAATTATCTAGCACGTAGGCTCACCTATAGCTCTGAACTGTTAGTGTGGCAAGGGGGTCCAAGACCCCAGTCCTCCTCATACTTCACGGTCGCCTCATTACTCAAAAGAGGGCAGAACTATTTAGAAACAAACCTGGACATGAGTGGAATATCAAGGCATTGTTGTGGACCAATACTGGCCTACAAGCTCTCACTCTCAATAGGCTGATGGATCTTAGTGATGTCGGCACAAGAGCCTGGCAAATGAGACCAGAGCCTTTGACTTCAGAAAACGATTCTCTGAATTATGATGTAGGAGTGTTGGTGGACCAATGGGTTGACCTGGGTTTTGGTGTAAAATGAATATGATGATGCAGCTTTAGAAAACATTAATGCAGCCATTGCCCAGCTTCTTTAAATGGATGAAGTTTTGACAAATAGTTTTCTAATTTGCCTCAAAGAGATCTACTAAGACATTGAATTGGACAAATGTATTGGCAGATAAGATAGTCATATATTGAAAATGAGTGCACAAGTGTTGAGTTCAGTGTAAGAGATCTGGCAGGATCTAGATGATCATGGAATGATTTGATTTTGGTAGCAGAGTAAATGACAGCAAGTACCTACATGTGGCCAAGGATGTGCTATCTTTTGTCTATAAAAGGATGGTCTGCTTTACTTCTTAAATGTAACAAGAATAAGTACAATAATATCTACATATTACTATTCTCTAAAGCATCATGACTACTCCATTGAATCCCTTTGGTGCAGAAAATGCAGGCCCATCTTTCAACTCGAAATGCCATACTTTGAGATGTTAATATAATTCAACTTTTATTAAAAAGAATTAATCATTTAATCCAAGTTATATGTTTTATATATTGAATAATTTATTATTTAATTCAAGTTATATGTTTTATATATTTAAAAAAAATTTATCATTTAATCCAAATTATATATTAAAAAGAATTTATCATATTATAAAATGTATCAGTAAAATTTAATGGCTTAAATTAGTTCTTTGAAGTAGAATGTTTTAATAAGGTTACTTGGATTATTTTAAGTAGAGTGGTTATATTATATTATGTTTTAATCAGGTTTGATAATATTTAATTTAACAGTCTTATTTTGCTTGTTCATGCCTAATTTTCATGTTTGATCTTTTAGTTATTTGTTTTGAATTTCTTTTTTATGTTGAAAGTAGTCCAAGTTATAGGGGATTTGTTTAGTTTTGCTATGAAAACATCTTATCAACAAGGGATACATGCACTTTTATAACAATAATAATAGGGTCTACTTAACTCTACCAACCGAACTCCTATATCTACCGATGCCATTCTCTTTTAGGCAAAGCTAACTCATCCCAGCCACAATGTGCATACCACTTTACAATTTCCCACTTTCTGCTCTCAAATTCTCGCTTTGCTGCCCTTGCAACTTCCACTATATATATTTTGATATAATCAACTTCATAAACCCTATATCATAAACTCTATAATTGCATGCCAAAGAGCAGGAGTATGCCGTTTTCGAATGCAGTAAACATGCTGCTGAAGCTCTTTTAGATTGTGACCAAGCTGGCTGCTATGATGCGAAAGGAAGAATTCAGAGGTGGACCCATCAAAGCAACAAAAGGGAACTGGGTCAAAAAAATGCAGGTGTTCACTGAAGGTCACAATACACCTCGGGTCCCTTTTTGGAAGGGCATGGTGACTTCAAATGGATATCTGATCGCTTGCAGCTCTTCTGGAACTGGACATTCTGGTATAACAACCGCAACTGCAAAGCAGCAATTAAGGCTCAAGCTTAGTGTAGATATACACTTGCTTGCTGTTGTCAGGCCTCATGTTCATGGATATGCTCTCCAGAAGATACTGCAGGAAAATTCAAAGCTCCCTGCACAAGGCAGCCTAATTTTGGCCCTTGCAACTGCCTGACTCAATATACACATGAGCCACCCCATTGCCAGATTATTTGGAAGCAACAACAAGCTAGTACTATAAGTTAGCTCGAGCAGATACATCCTCACTAGTCCATCATACATCCAGAGCCATCTCTCTGAGCTTGCTGTATCACACCCTCTTTCTGTATTGGATCCGATGCAGGTCCAGGAAAAAGGTCAGCCATGGGGCACCCTTGTTAGTGTGCAGCCTTTGTCTTCTCGACGAGATCCTTCTGTGCTTGAGCTTTCTTCCAGGTTAGCTTCCCCAGCATTAAACAAAGCTCATGAGCAGGCATACATTACTCCTCCTATATGGCTACAGTTCAGGGATATCATGACTAAAGAGGGGGCATCAGGACCTGTATGAACCTGGAACCCAGCTAGAAAGGACTTCTATATGCGAAGTTTTCAGGCTAAATTCATAAAGGTGGCAATAGGTGAAACAATAGTAGTTGAGCCTTCTACAGCTGCCTCTCAATTGATAGAGGGGCCAGTAACCCATATAGATCTAGGATTAGATTCAAGTTGTGATGTGGTTGTGGAGGAGGATTAGCCCATGCAGAATCATAGCTAGGAATATGTTGCATTGTGATAAATTACATTTAAGAATCTAGGCTGTATTGCAGTGGAGAAGGGCAGGAAAATGTCAATGTGCAAACTAGTAGAAAATCACTGTACTGTGGCACTAATTGTGGCTCGTTTTCCCAAAGAGGAAAGGCATTGGTAAATATAGGAGTTTGATCGGTATATATAGGTAGACCCTACATTTTCACTTGTATTTACATGACACTTTACTTACCCTACTCCACCACAACACAACCCAAATATTATTAGACTAAATTCAAGATAGTGTGTTAAGTCAAAATATATATTGTAAAAGTTCTTTAAGTTGTTCTCAAAGACTTCTGTATTTTTGCTTCAATTTCTAAACTACAAAGGGGAGCAGCACGCTTTTACAAGCCTTT